>OOFG01034377.1:2310-38035 GCA_900323295.1 Molva molva
AAGACGATGGGGGGAGGGAGGTGTTAGGCTGGGGGGAGCAGCGGGAAAGAGTTGGGAGTTAAAAATACATTGTGCTGCGCGGGATGGAACCAGACCCCATGCAGAAAGATAGGAGGGGGGTGTGAGCAGGGGGGACAGCAGCAGCAGCAGCAGCAGTAGCCCCCGGGGCTCCAGCAGCCTAGCCTTGTAGGATGACTCGGTGTCATCCCACACCAGCGGCATGCTGGGAAACAGGAGAGAGCCTGTGACACAATTAGCCTGCAGCCAGGGCCCTACGTGCGGAACGACGTGATGATTTTATCCGTCGTAACATTTAGTGGCCGTTGGTATTGGAAAAGGCCTAAGCAGCCCCCAA
This sequence comes from Molva molva, assembly GCA_900323295.1. NCBI lineage: Eukaryota > Metazoa > Chordata > Actinopteri > Gadiformes > Lotidae > Molva > Molva molva. The sequence continues at coordinate 2,666 of OOFG01034377.1, forward strand.
AGACACCATCGGCGTAGCGACACTCTTTGGGGGTGCAAATTGGGAGCACCAAAAATGTAAACGTTAGACAGGTAATTACTACTGGCCTTTGAGTTGTACGGTTAGTTGCGCTTTAGGATCCATTGATAGTAAAACTTTTTCTAAGATGGGATCACTGTTGTCTAGTCAGCCAACACAACTCTTTGGCTAAAACTCTCAGGAATGTCTCAGACAAATGACCTTCAGCAATGTACCGGCCACTAGCGCCAGCAATAGCACAAGCCACAAAATAAACTTTAAATATCAAAGATTCAGCACGATTTTAAGATAGGTACATTCAATTGGGCTGCTGCGATACATGACTGATCCAGATACAACCAAATTGGTTTTATTGTTCATTAGTAAAAAAAAAAGTAAAAAAACACGCTGGCTTCGTCTGGGTTTATGTTTGTTCAAAAGGTCAGTGCCTTAACCCACGCCATCTGCCAAAAAAAAAGATGCTGGTTTTTCAACTCCGTCTTCGCTTTTTCCACCTCGTTTTCTTGAGGTTCGACTCTTCATCTGGGTCTAAAATCGAGTTTTTCTTCCCAGTACGTGGTCTCTCCTCCCTCCCCGCCCTCAGGCTTCCCTGTCCATCTGTCGGTCTGAGGCTTTCCCACCCCTCCCAGTGGGCATCCTGCTGAAGAACCTCGCCCGTCTGAAGAAGCTTCGGGACCCTCTGATCTGCCCGTGCAAAAACAGATTCATATATTTAGCCCGACTCTACCAAGGAGGTGGTCAGGTCTCTTTTTGGAGGTGTTGAGATGCCCTTCTGTTACAGGCCTGGGGAGAGTGTGAAAAATTATGCCAAGTATAAAAATAGGTTGGCAGGGCCGTGGTCTGCAGTGGAGCTGAGTGCTGTAATGCAGTATAAAGCATGGGGCAGTCCCTAGATCGGCAGACATGCTCCAAGCCTAGCCTGATGCTCTCTGTTGGAGAGCGTCAGGCTGGATGGACTCCTGGTGTGGAAGCCACTGTGCATAAGCCTGGATCTGTCTCATCCCAAGAAGCCCGAGTCGGGGGCAGGGGGGGCGGGCACCCCACAAACACACACCCACAGCAGACGGTTCAGTCTACCACAAAGAGGCCTCATTTCTACAAACTACGGAAAACAACACCACTCTCTGGGCCTGTTACAGCCTCTCACCAGAGTCTGGGCTCTCGCTCTGGTCTCACACAATCCATGCTTCTTACCCTTTGTTTCTTTCCTGCAACTTCTCACAAGCCTAGTGTTTTCCCAAATGTGTTTTCCATCTTACTTGGTAGACAGCAAAAACCTCTTTAGTGCTCTAAGGATACACATACTAGCTTGATCCACATGGGCTTCACTCTGCAGACTGGTGACCATCCCTATTTCTGACCCCTGCTTTAAGACAACTGGCTTGAGAGAAGGGTGTCCTCACATACTCAGCCACAGCCTGACCATCATGAAACCAAACCATTCTCTTGTGGCTGTTTACTTCCATCCATCTTCACAACTGATACATCCAGCAGATGACAAGAGGGAAGGACAGGACTAGTATATGGCTAATGCAGTTAAGATAACAGAGGGCAAGCATTGTGTTACTGGAGATGGAGGATTCAACAGCGGTTTGGATAATCATAGGGGGGTGTCAGGTGAAGGAAGTTAGGTGAAGGAATGAAGACAAACATGTTCTAGCAAATGAACTCCCTTTATCTGTCAACACCGTTATCCACAAGCAAATCAAAAAGCCAGACCGTCTAAACTGAAAACAGGCTAAATGAGAGATGGTGCATCAGAGAAAGAAACCAGTCATGAGGTACAAAGCTTCTGTTTATGATCACAATAGGGGAATAGAGGGAAATGACACATCAAAAAAGAGGGGGGAGGGAAACCACAATGAAATAGAGCGGCTTAGAGCTAATAAGTGAGGAATTAGATGCTGTTTACCTGGTCATACTCCAGTGAGCCAGGGTACAGAGGCCATCCCAGGAAGAGCTCTGCTATCACACAGCCCAGCGACCACATATCAATGGCTTCACAAAACTGCAGTCCCAGGATAATCTCTGGAGCCCTGCAAAGGGGAAGCAAAATACACAACTGTCAAAGAGCTGTCAAAACAAAAGTTGATGCATAGCATTATAGACCTTGTAAGCGACTGCCCATACATGGCAGTGGCACCTGCAGTAGCAACAAGCTAGCACGACTCACTGACCTAGACGACCATTATCTAATTGTTACACAATTCAGAATTTGACTTGAACCTGTAACAGGAAAACAGAAAGACAGCAGAAGAAATTCACGGGAAACGTATCCATTTTGGAAAGCCAGGGAGTAACGCAGACTGTGACAGAGATGAAACTTGAAAACACCATTCCTTTTTCTCCATAGAGAAGTGTGGCAATGTAAGCAGAGCAATTATGATTAATAATGATAATCACAAAGGTCTATAGAGAGATCCATGGGAAGGTGCACAAATATGCAATAAGATAATGGAATTGTTATAAATAGCCTACTCAAATACACAAACAGTGAGTTTACTTTAAATACAGGCCTATTTATCTTCCACAAAGGTCACACTCAAGTCATTGTATATACACTTGCTATTGTCATTACATTCTCCATTAAACAATACCATTAGCCACACAGATGCTTGAAGTAGATGCTATGGCTCTTCTGTTGATGGGAGCTCAGGTGTGTGTATGTGTGCAGGTGTGCTGCTTAACATGCAACAGCAACAGTAGTAGAGCTAGCTATCTGCGCGGGTCCACTCCAGCTGGAAGTCAAGGGGATAAGCCAGTGGGTTAGCAGGTCAGCGTGGGCGAGGGGTTAGAACTTAAGAGAAGCTGAGTCGTCTGTACTGAGCGTTGGCAGAATTAGGAGCGCAGTCACTACTCTGTCCTGAAGCTAAGTGCTACTTACTGTAACCGCAAGTAACACCGTCATAGCACCGTAATAGTGTGTCCACCGTGTAGGTGCTGCTGACGCAGATCTGTCAGCACCCATATGGGTAAGACCACCTGACAATCGTCCCTGGTCCAGTGTTTTGAACACAACACCTTTCCTCCAAGTCCTGGTACATGGCTCCATATGGCTCAATATCATGACGATGCAGTAATCAACTACTTCATGTTGACTAATTACTAAGACACACAGAGGCAATGGAAAAAAGTATATTCTTAAGCGGTGTATTGAAGTATTTGTATAACACATAAACCCAACCACGGAGAAAGCTTAGTTTCTATGTTTACACCCGTTTCTGTTTAAATGAGTGCCAAAATGTGTCACGTATCATCTTCTGCGTGGTAGCCAAGTGCCTTCCCCTAGGCACCAATTTTAGACAGACATGCGTGCTTCACCAGAGATGTTATTGTGGTTGGATTCTAGTAAATTATGTGTCTTTAAATCTATTCCAAGTTGCTGCAGTACATCTAGAAGCGTATGAACATGTTCTTTCACTACAATAAAAATTACAAACAAAAAAACAACTAATAAAACACACCACCAAAACTCTTGCAGCCCCAATGGGCCTTTTGACTAACTAAGTTAGAAATACAAGGCAGGACAGGTGCTTTAATACTGGGCCTATCTAGAGAGGTAGACAGCCTGGCTGTGAAATCCTTTGGTCTTAGGTCACTGTGGTGAGCGATGGAACATGCGTATGGCTGGCAACAGCCAAACTAGGCACTACCAAAATAAGCTCCAGACATTCAATCTCATGGTAAAAGCAAATGCATGGCGCAGCTGGCACAGTATGTAGCATAGCTGCAAAAACCCAGGCTGGCATGCCAACCATTTCAGCTTCAAAGACTATGGCATATTTAAGAAGTACATACATTTCCGACCAGGGCTAGGCTCAGCAGTTCATTCCATGCAACACTGCCTGGTTATTCTTACACTCATCCCTTTACCTTTTACGTTTTGCAGCCATGATGATCACAATGCTTAAAAAAGATGCCTTCAATATTGACTGAGCCTGTTGTAACCCTCAAGCTGTCACAATTTATGTTTTACATTGACATAAATAACCATAGTGTATTCAGCATAAGAGAGTGATCCAATAGTTAATTGATGGCCTGATTGCATCATAAAAATTCCGAGCATGTACACTTACTTAATACACGATGCTTATCTTATTTGCATAGCTTATTAAATCTGCAGCCAAGATGTGAAGAGACAAAAGGAACCGACCGTTGAGTTCAGTGGACAAGCTGATCATGCTGTTATTGTCTAATCGGAACAATACAACAACAAGTGTTTGACTCATGCCTACGTTAGGAAAATCAATAACACAGACCTAACAAGCAACATGTGCATGACACGCAAGAATTCTGTACACAAACTCTTATTTAAGAAAATGAGAACATGTGTACATGATATTATACTACAGTGTAGAAAATGCATTCCTCAATTTATTTAACCAATTATTTCCATTAACCAGGTCTATGTTTTCCAGGTAGACAAGGCAATTGGTTGACTAAGAAGGGGCCACAGAAACACTTAAGTATGGGAATACAACCTATTGGCCAGCTCAACGCCAAGAATGCAAACTCAGAACTACTTATAGGTCATATAAGCGATCAGGAAAATGTGGTGCAATGATCATATTCAATCACTAGTTACAATGCCTAATGTTCTGCGATTGATTATCAATGGCGAGTATGCACATTTTTGAGAAAAGTTCCACTACAGTAGATAAAACTGAACTGGGCATCGACACCAGATAGAAAATGATCTCTTAACATAGTTGGGGATCAGACATTGGGTGGTGCTGACGGTTCACAACTCAGGAGGAAGCAGTTGCTGTCACAATGCAGCGTTTAATCTCTCAAATTTGATTTATAATTATGTTTACCTTGGACCTTTCACACAAATCATATCTGGATGTTTATATAAATATTCCATGAGATACACTTGACAACTAGCACCAAAACAGCTTAAGCATCCACTGAAATCAAAAGATGATGCTTATTTAAGAGGAAGGAGTCATTTACATATGCTAAATCCAAGGAAACTAAATGCATATTACGGGCCAGATTTTGCAATTATTACTCCTGATAAAAATGGCAGCAGATCAGGAGCCTAGGAAATCTGAAAGTATGTATACACAGCACAATTGCATAACTACAATTACATAGCGCTGTGCTTTTCTGAGCCACCAACGCGAGCGACATGTTTGCGCTTCAAAAACAAACATACACATCACAAGTGACTCCAAGCAGCTTGTTGTGACATGAGGCACGGGAGCTTGTGAAATGGCGTTTTAATTACTAGGAAAGCTACCAATTCCAAAACGAACAGCGCTTTTAAAAGATTGATGAACCACTATTAATTTAACACAATTTATGTGGCCGGAGACATTTGTAGGAGTCCAGCCATACCAACGTGAAAACACTCATCACCAAAGGAGGCTGCCATGGTTACGCCATAATCAATCCAGCTCGTATGTCCTCACCGGTATTCCTGGAAACAAAATTTAATGGATATTCTTAGGATATGCTGTGCAGACCAGAGGGAGGTTCAAGAAGAGTGAAAGGAGCAGCAAGAAGCCTTGCGATGCTTCAGTCTCATGTGTATTGGTCTTCAGTGAGAGACACACACACACGCACGCACACACACACGCACGCCCACACACACGCACGCCCACACACACTTGTTCTGAGAACTAGAAAACAAAGACCATCAGTAATTCTATATTTCCATTACATCAAACTAATGTATTTCTGTTTACCACTTGATCTAAAATCTGAATCTAAAAACAAAACAAAAACTAAGCTCAGATCTCTCTATATAGATTGAACTGGAAAATGTGTCTCAATACAGGACCACTGTCAGATCTGAAAAAACTAAACTAAGAGGCACAGGATCAATGAGCCAATTGTATGATAACAGTGAGCAATCTAGTTCAAAAGTGCTCTATAAAAGTCTGGTAGTGTAGATGAATGACATCTGGAGTCATGGGTCATCAACACAGATGGGCATCTCAATTAGACGTTACCATTTAAATCCATGAATGGATTGAAATAAAGTATTTTGTAGGATGGGGGGGGATGGGGGGGATACAGTCAGCAATACAAAAGTATGAAGGGTGTTACATAATGATCAGAAATGGATTTGCTTTCTAGTCAAAACACTGGCCAACTGGGAAGTTCCTAGATTTAAAAGGGCAGATAACACAATATGCACACAACAATACACAATCCAAAACAATAGCAAAACCAAAACATCCATGGCTGTCCAGCCTTTACCAGTACTTCAAATTGAACCCGTTGACACGGTCAGAAATCGATAAAGAGATGAGCACATTATGTAGTATTAGTCACCAGTCTAGCATTTGGGTATTCCGTCTGTAATGTGAAACCATTATGCGGTTCAACTGTTAGAAATAAATGTGTACGTGTACAAAATGAGAGGCTGGCTACATCTTGACAGGGGAAGTCCAACCATGGTTGAATTGAAATTACATGCTCCAGAAAATTCCATATCACCAGGGCTATCAAGAAAACACCTTCAGAGAATATGAAATAGAGAAGAAAAAAAACTAATTTTCATGGCTCGCAGGGCTTTAACCATATATTGACTTCTCCGATATAACTTTGCTCTACATCTAGATTAGCAGTAGGTGGTCAGGTTTAAGTGTAGCGCTATAGCGATAAATTACATCACAGTGGTCTAGCTATATTCTTATGCTTAACATGTTGCCTGTACATTCAAATTGTATGTTTCAAACTCAAGCAGATGATGTTACCTAAAATATGAATACAAATAATGAATAACCTATTTTGTATACAATACATTTAGTAAATATTATTGCATCCAAGCTTCAAGCTTCAATCTTGAGGCCGTTATACTCTACAGTTTACGCCATTAGTTACTTTTTGGGAATCACAACATTGGGGATGAACCAAACATGAGTACATAATTGCACCAGGTCCAGTGTGGGATCATTGCATTGCACCAGGTATAGTGGCCAGTGCAAACACAGCACTGAGAGGGAAATTAAATGACAAATGAAGCCTAGACTAAGCAGCAACACTAGATGAATTTGCCGTTCCCCTGAAATTCCAAGAGGAAGCATCATTGTATTGGCCTCAGAGCCTCCACCACATTTTTGCGACTCCCTTGTGGGTTGTCGTTACCCAATAGCATCAAGACTTTCCCCAGTCACAGAGTTCAGCAGCCTGTTCCTTCACTCCACAACAGCTGGTTCCCTTCCTCCCTGCTCTGCTCATCGGTCTCTCATCCCGACAGAGGACAAGAAGGAAGGCTGCTTAATGTTCACAGAACAAACACAAACATAATGCATGGCTGGATACCAAAACAGGCAGGGGATGTAGGGGACACTAAAGAAACCTTCAAACTTAAAGGGAAATAACTTTCTGTCACCGTGCTGACATCACACAGGAGGCTGGGTCAGGATATCTCCTATCTCAGACATGATAAAATGTGTTTTTTTTGTGATAGGGAATTTGTTCTTAATTTCACTGCCCATTTATTCGGGCCTGACAGTGGTGACTTAGCCAAACATTTGAAATGATGTACATGTTTATGATTGCACTTCCCAGCTATTTAAGACATGAATTCATTGGAGCTCCAGGATATCTAGATTTATATAATGCAAATGTACGATAACAGAGGGACTCCATAACATGCACGTTTGGTCTTTAGTTTCAACGTAAAAAAAAGCAAAGCAGATTGAATTGGAAAAGCCCATCAATAATTCAATTATAGGTTTGCCTTAGGTTACTAGTTAAGACTTAAAGTTATTTTTTTATCAGCGAGGATGCTTAGATGATTCATCCTAACAAACAGTCAAACAGAAAAGTCTACATCACGGTATGCTAGTATACTAGGGTCCTGTGCATTTTTATATGTCTTGTGGTATTGATGAAAACCTACTTTGTATTCATGGCCGATTGCCTTTCATGGATCAATTCTATGTTATACAAATACAAGTCAGCATGAACAGAGTTAAGGTTACCCATGGGAACACCAAAGCTTAAATAATGTGGCATCACATATCATAAATCTCAATTGTGTCCCAACCACTGGCACTGCTGAGTTAAGCATATAAAGTTGCACAGTCAAGTGCAGGTAAAATGTGATATTAACTGGTTCGACATCAGGGTATCCAGGAATAATTTTCCCTATGGCTGAAACAGATGAAGAATATAACAAAAAAAGAAATTATCTCTATATTTAACATTCAATGCTGTGATCTAAGTCTAGAAAGTGTGCGGAAGTTATGTTGATGACTTAAATTACAAAACCGCTGGCTCCATAATGGAAGAATGGAGCCTTTCTGCAAGTCTTTGAGGGACTGTAATTCTATGCACCCTCATTAAATTCTGAATTATTCATTGGAGCACAGAGAAGGTTTAACACAACAGTGACGTCGTAGCTCTGGATTTATGGGCACTTCAGTGCAATGATACATATGGAGAGAAGCCATGGGCATACACAGGCCAGACATTTTGTTTAGTTTCTACTTCTAAATGTAACACAAATATCTGCACTCTTGGCTTCAACACCAGTTCAAGCCAATAGCCCTTCAGAGGAATCCACGTTCTGACGAGGCAAAAAGAAAGCAACAAATTCCAGGCCCATCTGTGTACTGTCACTATAAATCATACCGTTACCAATTAACTGTAAATGGATGTAAAGGGTCCAGTTTCTATTAGATTAATTATAGTTTGTCTGAATATGCAGCACACAAACAAATAATGCATATAATACATTCAAGTGCATCTTTATTTAACCATCTTGAATAAAAAAGGGTGGTTAACACAATTTTGGACTAAAAACTGGCATAATTATATATATATTTTTTGACAACACACACACCAAATTCACTGTATGTTGATTAAAAATGTCTGTTAAATGACTAAATGGTAAATGTTAAGTGTGAACCTAAACTGTTTTATCATTCCTACCCATTATTGGGTATGAGTGACACAATCCCTCCATTTTAAGCCACATGTCTAATACAAATAGTCCATAATTAACCTCAAACCAAGCTCATCTGAATTGATCAAAGACACTGTTTTCATCAAAGACGGTCAAGTATACAACAATACATGTCTGCCTCCAGACAGTTCCTGGACATCAGTGGATGTGAGAGGAACTACATGGAGAGTAGGTCTAAGTTGGTGTGGTGGGTACACAGCACACAGTGTCCACACCACACAAAATAAAACAAGCAAAACAGCTGACGCTGGAACCGGTTGACCTTGAATCAGTAAGTGAGAGCTCTCTAGCATTTCACTCATTTCATTCTGGACGCCCGTTCGCTTCACCATCTATAGAAGTCAAACCACATTGGCTCTCTTCCCATTAGCTATTTTAAGCACCCCATCACCCACTGTGCCTGCACCACCCTCGCTGTTTGTTTGGGTGCATCTCAGCGAACTGGTATCTATATTATTGCTAGTAGTTGACAAAGACAAAAGAACGAATGCAACAACATCTTCTGCAAATTTATTTTATAGAAATGCCCTTTCTCCTCACTCTTCCTCCAGGCCTGATAAACAATGCATTGTCAATAATATTGTGATAGATAGAGAGAGAGAGAGAGAGAGAGAGAGAGAATAGGTTTTTGTAGTCAATTCCAGTTTTAGTTAGTTACATAGTTAGACAGGAAAGTATGGGAGAGAGGGGAGGACATGCAGCAAATGACCACGGGCAGGAATTGAACCCGGGTCGCTGCTGTAAGGACTGAGACTTAATGGTACACACTCTACCTGGTGAGCCACCGGGGCCAGAACATGACCGTATTTCGAGGCATGATATATGCGTTACATATATGTATAGGCTACATTAATTTACAGCTTTGTACGAACTTAACTGATTTAACATTTTGTTACATTGTGCTTCAAGTCTAAATCCAAGGATTTAGACTTGATAGTGGTTATATGGGTCAATAGAAATCTGGACTGCAATGATGGCCACATTTCAATTAAATCCAGTGCAGAATCAGAATGAATTGTAGCCAGACCGTGTTATCATTTGGCAGGTCCTACGCTTAGGGGGGAAAGACAGTGTTGTAAATTATTTCAGGAAATGAAGAAGCCTTTGAGAATGAACTGCTTTCCACAGCAGTAGTAGACAGAGCTGAGAGTCAAGGCAGCTGCACTGCTCACTTCCTGTACAGCAAAGGACTACAGAGCTATTTTGAGCCACTTCCTGAAATATAGTACATTTACCAGAAGAGAGGAATGCAGAGCACGGTGTGAAGCTTGCACTTGAATGTGTGCGTGTTATTCAGAAGAGAGACGGTCTGTTATACAATGCTCTTCGAGTCTGACCTCACGTTTGAGTAAAAATGTTAGCAGCCAAAGTTAGCAGCCAAAGTGTACCTGAAACACACAGAAAACAGGATTGTTTTGTGTGCATTTTTTGAATGCTAATCTCACCTGTCCAAACAGGAAGTCTTAGTGAACAAACAGAGATCGGCATCCATCCTGCCAATTTGTGTTTCCGTCACCGCACAGGGCTTCACTAGTCCACTATGAGGACTAATTCAAATGTAGGCAAATGACCTGAAACAGACTGAACTGTACATCTACAGTCGGGTGCAAGCTACTAACAGCAAAATATCTATATATTCCTTATACCCAAAATAGGTTACCAATAAATGAATCAGAGAAAGGACACTGTGTGTTTGCGTGAGTGAGTGAGTGACTGTGTTTCCTCCATCCGCTACTGATGAAATAGGGCACAGGATTGGAATTGGATGACGCATTAAATGAAGCCTTCAGCGTGACCAAAGCTAACCTTTCCAACTGCAGGATGAGGCCTGGGTCCTGAGGACATGCAGCCACTGCTGTGTATACATTCTGGTACTAAATATTTGGTACTATTGCCAACAAGAGCCTGCATCTAAAAAAGTATTAAACACCATAAATTGCTATTTAGTGCTTACTACATAATGTACTTCAAACTATAAAAATGTCCAGTCCAGGTCCACAAAGTTTTTCAGCATCAGGTTATTCTTCAGTATGATGGACATTATGTTATGGTCCAAACTTACATTTTTGTCTCAGAATTTAGTCTTTTACCTGCCAGAGTGGAAAATCTACCGGTCAAGCAATAGTTGTAATTTTTTTGTTTTTTCATGAAACAGATTTTTTTCTGGCAAAAAATATTTTCCCTGCAAATGTTCAAATTGGACCCTGGACATATGGATTGAATTGTGTGACACCAAAAGGTGTAGACTGTAACGATAAAGAATTGTTTTATTTACTTGGACACAACTCGACAAGGGGGTCTTTGCTAAACTTTTACAGTGGTGCTGGTTGACTGTAGCCAGTAACAGACACATAAGTCACATTATAATTTCACTGTATCATCTTGTATACTGTAAAACTAAAACATACATGACCCCTCTGTGTCTCGAGAGGGGGAGTATGTGTTCCTCCCAATGATAGACTTTCTTGAAGCCATTTACTTGTTAATGAGGATGGCTACAGAGCAACAGAAAAGGCTGTAAGTCCTCTATGGAGACCATTTGAGCACTAGACTGTAAAGACTGCTTCACATCCTGCTCACCTCACATTCAGCCCTGCTCTGCAGAGACAAACCAGAGACTGAACTGGGTCGCTTCTTCCTCTTGCATAACAGTTTAGACTTCTGCAGGCCTATTTTGTTATAAACTAGATCAGTTTTTCCATATCATAAATCACGATTTTCCATACCCTCATCCAAGAAATTCGGCCAAGCAAAAATAAGATTCCTTGGTTCTGCATTACATCTAGTACTTTGGTAATGGAATAATGTAATTTAACTGCAAATGAGGATGGCTAAAGGACAATATCATGGACATTTCTCAAGGCTGTGCTTTGTTTGATTCATTACCAGCAGTCATGGACTTTAGTCATTGTGTCAACGTATGTTTTTGACCATTGGTTTCCTTTCCCAAGCAGCAGGAACATAAACAGTGTATTGCCTGTCAGCAAACACTGCAGGGGTCAATGTTTTAGGAGCCACAGGTATTGGGCTCCTACAGGGGGGCAGGATGTTATGCAGTATGGGACTTCCTTGCTTTGCCTTGGTAGGACGTATATAACGCTGCTTTATTCATTAGTCACAACACAGAGAGAAAACCTTAAATGAACTACACCTTTAACCCCCCATATCCAAAGGTTTCCCCGACTCACCTATAGTACCGGGACTGGAGGTATGTGGAGCACACCGCTTTGGACACATGGCTGGCCGAGCCGAAGTCGATCACCTTCACCCTGTAGGGCTGCCTCACAGGGTCCACCAACATTATGTTCTCGGGCTTGAGGTCCGCATGGATCAGGCCCATACTCTTCAGTTTTCTCAGGGCGGTTGCGACCTGCTGAAGCACGGGCCGGATCACTTTCAGAGGCAGAGGGCTGAACTTATTTTGCTTCAGGAAATCATACAGGTTCTGCTCCAGCATCTCAAACACCAAGCAGGTGTGGCTGCGGTGTTGGAAGCATTCAAAGGCTCGCACAAGGTTGTGCTCGTCTGCATTCTCCCCACTGAGACGGGCTAGAATTCCCACCTCGATTTGGCCCTGCCGCGCATATGACGGGTGGTTCTTGAGGATTTTCACGGCTACCACCTCACCTGTGCCCCTCTTCCAGCACTTAACCACCTGGCCAAATGTGCCCCGGCCCAAGAAATCCAGCACCTCGTAGGTATTCTTCATTGAACACAGGACTTCATGCTTTACCAACTGGTAGTCCCCATCCCCTCCACTTGCTCCCCCAGCTGCGCCTGCCCCAGCAACCTGTTTGGTGGGCACCCCCCCTCCTGCCCCAACTGCTGCAACCGTAGGCCCGGCTGCATTCCCGACATTCGTTGTTTGCAACATGGCAGGTAACATAGACAGTTCCTCCACTATCTGCATGGCGCTCCCTTGGTTTTCTAGCTCTTCACTTTTGCGTTTCAGCCCACATCGCTGGAAGCTGTCCGCTGAGTTCAAACCTCCACCGTCCTCGTCTTCCCCGTCACCTTCCTCCTCCACGTCGCCCCTGCCTCCTCCTCCTCCTCCTCCACCTCCTCCTCCGCAGCCCTCTCCCCTTCCCCCTCTTTCTGCCCTTGCTGCTCCACTGCTGCTCACCCTTTCGGTCTCTGTCTGTTGTGTCCGCTGACCCTGCGACGGGACAAAGTCTGCGTCCTGGGGCAATTGAGCCGCAGCTGGGCCTTCCCCCTCTTTCTCGCCGGCCTGCTCCCTCTTTACTCCGCGTACCACCACTGTCTGCACCGGGTGCTGTTGTCCACCACGCACACTAGTGCGCACCGACGGCTCTCGGCTCACAAACGAGCGGGCTTGTTTGGTTGCTTGTGCGATGCCGATGGATCCGCCGTTCAGATAAGTCCACGGGTGGGCCCTCTCATGGTAAACACAGCTGCTCGGCTCGACTTTGAGTTTCTTCACACTGCAAAAGGCACTTGTCTGGGTTTGATAAATGTGTGGTGGGTAGACCAAAACTTGTGAGGCCATACCTGTGAAGAGAAAAATATAACAACACCATTAGTAAAATCTCAAGATCATACCTACAAGGTAGATTCATCTTTGAGTGCCTCACAAATGTTAACCACACATTTTAATCTCTTTAAGATTATAAATGGCCCTGCTCAGCATTTTGGTTTAGTGCTATAAGTCAACTTTTTTAACAACTCCTACAAACTTTGAAACAATCAGTAATTTGACCTTTTATATTTATTTCCTCCAACGTTCCAATGCATCCCACTCCAGAGCTCTAGACAAAAAATAAAAGGGAGCACAAGAAAGAGAAAAAAGGCATGATGTAGAGATGGGCAATATGGCCAAAAATAATATCATGATTATTTTGACATTGTATCTGGATGAGCTGTGATTGTTAACTTACTCACGGTCTTGTTGACTTATTTTGTTGTGTTGATAAACAAATACAAACAATTGCATACAAAACAACTGTTGATCCATTGTGTAAAATCTCATCAAAAGGAGGTAAAGTTAGAAAAATAAAAGATAAGTATGTGTTCTACAGAGGGAACAGATTTATGCTTTATTACAGAGCCTGAATATCTGTCCAAAACATAGTCCGCCTGGCCCTTCTCCAACTTGCTTCTGTAACCCGGTTACCTGTAGCCATGTGAAACGCGATAATGAGTAGGCCTATGCTTATTACTCAACTGTGCAATTACGACCGCAACCTGGTTACCCTGACTAACCGGGTTACCGGGTTACTGCATCAAAACATATTGTATCATGATTACCTGCCTTTTCCCTTTCAGGGAAAAAAGACAACCAAATGAAAGGATAGGAATGCCATTTGGTTTTGGATTTGAAAGCTTCAGGCTGTAGCCAGCCACCCTGCCGAAGCTGTGCACCCACAACCTACTCTTTCTTAATCTGGGGAACATTCAATGACATTAAAGCAGCTCCTCCCAAAGGTCTTTACCACTTTAATCAACACTACATCCAGATGACTATGTTTAGAAACAAAGCAAGCCTCGAACTGGATCACATAGAGACTCATAGGGATCTCTTATTTTGAACACTTCAGACTAGAATTGATGGTCTGTGCAAATCCATAGTATATCTACCACTAATTATATTGCAAAAGATTATTAAAAAGGAGGCCAATATATTAAAAGAAGGACAAAAAGCAATGCACTTTGGCCTCTAATTAGCATCTGGCACAAAATACATATTATGCAAGCTCTTGACTACCTTTGAGTTTGTCAAATACTGAGCTCAGGCTAAGAATAAAAAACAAACAAATTGTATAATGTTATGCTGTAGTATTTGATGTGTTCACAGTGAGAAAAGGCTGCTTTTTCTTACAGGACAGTAAACAGCACAGGCTGCGTCGCGAGCTTCTTGACTGGCCGGCTGCAAACGGCCCTCTTATATCTTCATGTTGCATAGAAAGAAAATGTGCTTGCATTAGCATAATGTAGTTTAATTATGCCATACAGTTCAGATAATGCCAGGAAATATGTGGACCTTTGAGAGTTTCTCCAAACAATGCATACCATTGTACAGACTTTATTACTATAATTCCTTGATTTAACAGTCAAATCAGAATTTTTGGTTTTATGACTCAAGGCACATGAACAGTGACTAGCACCTTTTGACTTCACTGAAGTAGATAAGGGTAGGTTGTCCTTAAGTTAAACCCACTCATCAGTATAGCATGGAATTAATGGTCTGCACACGAGCACTGGCCTTTCTCTGCATGTTAGCCTCATGCATCACAAGAGGGGAATTTACTGGGCCTCACTTTGATTATGAACACTTAATGCAGCAGTCAGGTAGATTCACAGTACTGCATCTAAACCTCTGCTAGGCATAACCAATCATTGATGTCATCAACACAACCCACCGTTGCAACCTTGGGTCTAACATTGTCAATTAGTTCAAATGTCTGGATTTTGCGATTTGTTAAATGTTGTAATTATTGGTTTTGTGAACGTGACCAAAGTGGGGCATGGTTAGATATAAATGTAGTGCCTTCTTATTACTTATAGGATAGCATAAGAGAATTTTGCACTTTATCGTTAAATAAACCTGCAGGATGTATCCCTTTTGTAAAACTGATTAAATCAGCCTAAATTCTTCATGGTGGTTAATGGTTAGTAGGATAACCATTTTATTTATTTTAACAAATAATAAGCACCCACCTAGATGGCCTTGTTTCTTTCATTGTTGTTCCCACTAATTAAAGTGATAGTGTTAATGTTGACTAACAAACAGCACCAGCATGTGCTGAGCATGATGTGCGGATTAGGAGACACCCTAAAAGGCTCAGATATGCTTATTTCATTGTTTAGATGGCGGTTTGGAGATCCAATATATTTACAGAGTGTACAACCTGTAACTTAATGAAAAGGCTAACTGACAAATGGCAGCTGTTATCAGTCGGCCCATGACATTATTACTACCTGATGCTTGATACTCCTCTAGGGGGGCCTTCAGGCTCCTCCTGTGGTATTATGTTTCGTCCTTCTAAGCTGAAGGCCTTTTTTCCCCCCAACAGCCTTGAGCTGCTAAGTAATTGCACGTGGATGCCCTTTCACCCCGAGCACCTCACGACTAAACTGAGAGAAAAATAAACAAAGGGACACCTGTTGACAATGAACAAATGCTATGCTATTAAAAATAAGAAACAACTATGCTTCTCTCAGCTCTGCAGTCTCTGCAACAGTCTCACTCACGTCCAGAAAGGAATTAAGGACACACCATTTCATCACCACTGAATGATGGGATCATTGAATAACAGGAACAGAAATGAGCTGTTCAGTATGCTTGAGGATACCCCAAACAGCAGACTCTTTTCAAACAAAATGATGGGCAACGGTTCCACGTGGGGACTCTTCGTATAAAAAGCCAAAACAAAATTGAAAGTGAGCTTGGGTTATCTTTTTTGACTGTTTCCCTTTAGAAAATGTTAGGGAGATGCAATACAATAGTTAGCTAGTCCAATTATAGGCCTATAAGTTCTTCCACAGTTAGGTAAAATGAATTAGCCTCCTGATTTGTATCACGGATTATATCTAGAATTGAGTGAATCATTAGTTATGTTGTGATGTAGGGAGAGTTTTCTGTTTCGGTGTACTCCCAATTCATGCACACTAACTCACTGTCAGTTCACTCAAAAAAAAATCGAAGATTCTTATTTCCCACATTGTCTTCTTCCCTTAACCTTAAGCACTTCAATACGTGTAATGCTGCGCAGTTCGCCCAGACAGTCTGTAAGTGAAGCAATGCGGAATTACATTTGTTCTCCATTAACTTTTAGCCACGGCCATTAGCAAGTACATGCAATAGTTGCATTGTTTCAGTGTCTATAATTGCATAGAGGGTTTTATGTATATACATGTGACTACATGTATTCACAGTGAACTTATGACCCATCTCTGATTTCAGGTCCTTCACTCACAAGGCATGCCTGGTAGGATATATCGAGTGGCTAAGTACTAAGCATATGTTATATGCTTTAGGATAGCTAAGGTTCTGCTGAACCCTAAATAAAGATGCTACATGTGGAAAATTGACCTTTCAGTTTTGAATTACTTAACTGTTGATTAATCAACAATCAAATAGTCAAATTTGTCCGTAAACTGAAAACTAAAAAATACCTAAACACTGGTATAATGTACATTTGAAATATACTTCATGCATTCTAAATAAGCTTGAAGAAAACATTATTAACGTTGTTCTACTAAACTTGTTATATCTATTCTGGCTTCGGCTGCGGTTGATCTGTCAAGCATAAAAATGAAGACGTTTTTGTCGATGTTGAGGTTTATCATATGACACGTGTTGAACAGATGGGAGAGGGCCTCACTCAAAACAATCCTCAAAAATAGACTCACTGTTCCATTACATCTCTCATGTGAAAACAGACCCAACAAACGCCATCCTCAAGGTATTCATTTGGAAAAGCCCAACCACCATTACATTAATTTGTACTGTCGTACTTTGTTGAATTGGTACAGTCCTTCCAATGAATTTGACAAATTAATACAAGGCTAAACAGTTTTTGTGGACTTTGTGTTACTTTTTTTAAGCAACAGTGTTAGAGATACGTATAGGAAGGCGCGTTTAATACTAAAACTATGCTACAACTAGAAGCCATTGGGTTGTCTTGAAAAGTATCGTTTTAGAGAATGCCTCTTTGGGTGAACAGCAGACAGGTGGAAGTTAAGAGGATCAATTCACGGAATATCTGCGTTGTAATGCAGACGTAAGTTACTGTTATTGTTAAGTTGAAGACGAGCCCCAGCTCACTTATTATTCATACAGGCAGTCAAGGATTATATTCGCCTATCCATAACAACGACCAAAGATCTTCCCATTTGTAACATGATGCATATGTCAATGTACAAGAACTACAACAACGCAAAACTATATCGTCTCTCTATAACATGTAGCAGGATGTTGAAGTAAAATACCAGCGTGTTCATGTATTATATTGGGATGCATGGATCAAAATGACTTAAGAAAATCCATTGTAATCAATCTTTAATGTTGTAAGAATTGTCCTGATATAACGGTTTAATACAATTGTGCTGCTATTATTGTTTTCATAACATAACTCAGTCAGGTGATAGACAACTAACTACCAGTTCAGAATACAACCGTTAACATCATTCAACGTTTTTGTATTTGATATTTTTTTTAGAAATACCTTCGAGACAGAAAGAAGAGGGAGTGGTTCTTTAAAACAAAGTTATCGCAACTCACAAAGGGAAATGCAATGTCCAGTTGTAATCTTATCAAGCTAACGTTAAGCATTCAAGAACCTATCAGCCAACTTAGTCACAACTTTACAGTAGAGCGTCCATTAAACCTTGATCATTAGCCTTATCCTTAAAAACATTTTAGTTTCAAACTCACCTTCACATAGAGTCACAATGGGTATAATCCAGGTCTTTTCTGAACATGTTATGGACTTATGAAGCCATACCATGCACAGTGTGCCTGCATTGCTGCCATCTTGTCCTAGACGAAGGGAAGGGAGAGCTGGCTCTCGATAACACCACCATCGCCCACATTTTAAACTTCAAATAACTCATACATATGAATGTCCATTCAAACCACACATTGCCCAAATAGTAGCTTCACTCTTCAGTTCATTTTCATGCGTCTTAGGGCAAAGTAGCCCATCTCTGAAAGGGTGTGCGGCACCCCCAAACGAACGGTTACGCGGGTCTGTCAGTTTCCAACATGTCCCTTTTCTCTCGCGACTGCGTGCGAAGTGTTTGTGATTCTTTGACGGCATAGGGCAGACCAGAGCAATCGAATAGAGGAGTAATCGTGCTTTCAAAGCCTACATTTCTATATAAAATAGCTGCAAAAGACAGACTACATTTTGATTATTTAACAGTTTAGCTATGAATACAAAAATACATAATTCAGAGGTTCAGTTTTATTTAGAGTAAAAACAATATATCCCACATTGTCACAAGAGAGACTGGAAATCGAGGCTACATTATGAGTGACGAGGGTTAATTTAAAGCGTTCTAAGGGCATAATGGATAATATAATGAAATGCATTTTTCATCAATTCAGTGTAGGCTATGGGTGTTTGAATTGCTTTTGTGGCTTAGCATTTGTAACATTGTGAAACATCACAGAAATACAATAAAGCTTTAAACACAGACCCATTCAAAAACAAAGTATAGGTATATATTTAAAGAACAAAAAAGGGCAATATTGACACTGCACATTGACAAAGGGCGATTGTTCTTTTCTCATCAGCTAAGATCGTAGCCTATAGGAAAGCAGCTTTAAATTCAGAAAGCAATTCAGGATTACACACATTTTGACTAGGCCCGAAAGTCTGGTGGCACCCGCTCACAAAAAGACACCCATAATCCGCCAGTGTCTGAGAAGACCAACAGTGGTCAGCAGTAACCTAATCTGTCTGCAGACAACTGTTGGTGTATGATCCTATTCCAACTACCTAGACTATTGCTTAGCCAACCATCAGAATTCCACCTGCTTTGGTCAGCTTGCATAGGCAACTGGTGGATTCACGTGAACCCACCCATTTATAGCATAATCAATGCTAGGAATGCCAAACCTATGCACCATCATGTAACCTTGGCCAGCATTTAGGGTCTGAGAAATGCCTTAATTACTTATAGGCCTACTGACTGGTTATGATCCTTAGATAGAAGACACCCAAAGACTCGCAATTCACAAAACTCGCAAAAAAATATAAATAATCTGCACCAAACTAGCTTTCTTCTTTAAATATTTTATGATATATTGGCTCATTGTCACCTGTGGTGTCCCCCAAAGGCCAGTTGTATCCCAATTGCATTAATTTCATACAGAGAGGACACCTGACTTATGCCATAAAAAGGAACTATGGAGCTCCAATCACAACATTGCCTAGCAAGATAAAGGCCCAGCAACATTTCCTCAACATTATTAGTATAAATAATCGTTTTCGTTTTAGTAATAGTATTGCTATTAGTATCAACAGCAGCATTAGGAGTAAGATAAACTCCCACCTTCATGGTCTGTTGCTTTAGTCTTAATAACACAAGCATAAACGCAGATCACGGCGGATGACGGTAGCATATACATTTGTCTCCCTCTGTTGACAGATAAGAGTAAATGTGTATTTGTGTAACCTGTGATGAGAATTAATTCCATCACAATTCCAGAAATCTGGTAATTTATGTTTGATTGACTGTATATTGACGAATATTATAATATGATAACAATCGCATTGAAAAAATTAATTCATTGAGTTTTTAAGTTCATAACTCAAGATAAACATGCTCTTTCCATTTCCGCAGTTTTTAAGACTCCGTGGCTAAACAGCTAATTAACTAAATGTGAATAACAAGTTTGAAGAACGGCACAACTTTTTATTTGTATTGTTTTACTACGAATGTCTGACTAAGTATTTACGCCTATACATTTATCAACAAGTATATACATTGTTTGCTTGGTAATAATAATTGATAATAATTAAATAACAAAATATGTTGAGTGAATGAGTGTATTTCTTTTTAATGGCATTCAAGCAACATGCTGTGACTATGTGGTTATTACCTTCTTATAATACACAACTTGGACACATCCACGGTAAAAGGAAGTCGAATCCCGATCACGCCATTTTGAGAGGACAACCAGGCGCGCTCTGCGGGCAACTGACTTGTGCCCGTTGTGAGCTATGCTACAGTTTTAAACATTTCGTAAAGCCTTGTATATTGTGTTTGAATCCAGTTGCCATTACATTAGATCATAGACTCAGCCATGTCCGCCGAAGGAGCAGCTGATCAGGTATGTCATATACAAACGTTCAGTTCCTTACTCTTGATCAACTCTAAGGCTAGCATGATTTAGCTTAGCTCTTCTAGTGCCTCGCTTGCACTGCAGTCAACGAGGCCTCCATACTGCTGGCGTATAAGCAAACAACACACATTGTTCATATGTGCTGGTGGTAGTAAACACTTGATGGATAATTTGTAACCTTTATTCCAAGTGGACAATCTCCATTGTTTTTCTCATCGATGATTAGCTAATGTAACTGTCTATGCAACGCAATGTTTAAGATATGGCAATTATTCACTGGGTCTAACCATGGTTGTATATGTCGAACCCTTCCGTCGAAATGTAAACTAATAACTGGATTGTTACTGAACACCTCTTAACTCGATGTAACTAATGATGAGGCGGCAAGGTTGGATGTATAGTAAGTAAAGTAACGTGAGCATATTTAACAGCAGCTCGACGTCTTGTTCCCATGCCCTTTTCGTATTTAACCATTGATCTGTAGTTGTAATGTCGGTCATTTTTTATTCTTTCATGGACATGGTTTCAAGTGCAATGTGGGCCTTGGAAAACTTGATAAGGCAGACTCATCGTACCTCCTTCGTTATATCACTAACTTAACGATTGACCAGATTGCAGTCCCTTGATTAAGTAGCCTATTGTCTCAAAGAAGCATGTTGAGATTCACATGGCTGTCACACCGAAATCCACAGGGTCCGCTCATTAGGCCTTCCCGTGTAGTAGTTGGCATAACTATACAATTAGTTTTGCAACCTTGTCTATAGACTAGTTGGGCCACAGAGCGAAATGGCTCCAACGCAGAAGAAGGAGCCGGGCTACCAAACACTCCGGAATCAGAGCGTGCTTGGCCCTAGTTTGGTACCAACAAAAAAGATAATCTCTCTTTCCATTTTCTCTTGCAGGGAGCAGGAGACTATGTTCCGGAGAAGGTGAAGAAGGCAGAGAAGAAGTTGGAAGAAAACCCATATGACCTTGACGCATGGAGCATTCTGATTCGAGAAGCACAGGTTTAGTGACACAGGGTTGCACTCCCGGGTTTAATTCATTTGGGTTTGGGGTGGGTGGATGGGAGGGAAAAGGAGGGTGTTATAAATTGTCATGGTGATTAAGTGTTTTAACATTGCATCTATTCCACATCCGAGTGATTGGGTAAGTGTTAACTAGTGCAAATGTAAATACATTTTCCTTCTGTAGAACCAACCCATAGATAAAGCCAGGAAGACATATGAGCGACTTGTCACCCAGTTCCCCAGTTCTGGCAGATTCTGGAAGCTATTCATTGAAGCAGAGGTTAATACACTTTTATTTTTACAACTTTGTGTGAATGGCTGGGTATCCTAACATGATCAACAATGTGACTTTCACACGTAAAAAAGAAAGTATTTAAAGCCACAATTCTTAAATTGATATACCATTAATTTACTAATAGAGGAAGGTAATTAATTTTGCTTATTAACTGGTAAACTTACTAGCAGGGATGTATTCTTACGATGAGTATGACTATTATGAGCATTACAATTAATTTAAGGATTGTGGCTATAAAAATAAAGAAGAAGGGTGGCTCCAACATTTTCTTTTTCAGAAAATACTGCTTGTTTCCGGAATTCAAATATAGTAATACATTATGCGCCGTTTTCAAATGGGGGTAAAATGCATTTGTTGCATGTTTGATCTGCAACGGTATTAAAATAATTTTAATGGTATTGGAGTGCATTAGCCTTTTATTCACTTGTCGTGTCAATTTATTGCCTCCTGTGTCATTTCTTTGGAGTCATTTTTGTTTTGTTTTAAACAAATACATTATAAAACGGCAGGTGTTGTTGTGTGACCAACATGTTTATCCCACCCCTTGAGTAATCCCCCTTTGACGAATGACTCATTTACCACCCTACATCTTTCCCTAATCTATAATATTTTTTTTATTTCATATAGCAGCAGCTTTAAGACAAGCTTCATTGTTTTTGCAGTTTGTTAGATTCAATACAAACATTTTAAGTCATATCATGAAGAGACAACCTTTTTAAAGTCCTTCAGTTTTTTTCTAAAATGGTGCAACACAAATTGCCCTTTTACCATTTGGCCGGTATTTTCTATCTGGACAAGTCATAGTTTGCTCAAGAGACCAGTATCTAGAACACCTGAAGAGTAGCATGGGTTAATTTAAAGTACTATTGTGCAGTAGCCATGCCTTGGTTTATGCAAATGATACCCAAACCACATCCTCATTAAAAAAACGGAATTGTTATCCTGTATACGTTCCAATATCGTGACCAAAAATATGTGACTTAATATCACTAGGATAACTTGCATTTTGGTAAGTATGTCTGGCTACATTAATGTCATGCCCCATTTACCTTAAATTATGAGAAACGCACACATTGAATTAGGCTCCGTAAAATTGTTATAATAATCATACTCCCATCATAGACGCAGTGCAAGGCATATAACCCACTCTTTTTTATTTTTTGGTAATTACGATTTTTTTTTATAAAATGTTGTTTGAGGTTAGTTTTTTAAAAGGCTGGATGATTTTAAAAGGTAGGATAATCCACAAAGGATTTATCTGTAGTGTGCCCCTCCTAGAACTAGAGCCATATATATCACATTTCTTTGTGGGATGTTTTGGATCTGTTGCTTTGGGTTAATACAACATGCATTGGGCAAATTAGTTTAATCATTGCACCTCAACCTCAGGAGGAATGCGTGTGTCAACAGTAATTCTCAACAATTCTTGCCATTTAAGATGTATGGTGAAGTGGACTCGTTGAGGCTTAATGAGGTATTCTAAATGGCCTGTGGGATATCTTCGCAGATTCTCAGAAAATCCAACAATTTTTCATCTGGGTAGAGCCGTCCAAAGTTTACACTACAGTATTATTTTGCAACCAATCGCTGTGTGTGAGAGAGAGAGAGAGAATCTATTTTTAGCTATTTCCAAGCAGCCATTTTTATTTACGGGGGCATTTAGAGTATTGCAGGACACTCAACAGTTGATTTGAAAAAATTAGCAATGGATAGATTTTTCACTCAAGCAATTGCTTTCTCGGTTTGGGTGGGTGGTGACTCTTCCTACATTCTTCTGTTTTCCTTCTGTTGTGGCTTGGGGTTTTATTCTAACCCAGTTTGTTTTTCAGTGCCACATCTCATGGCTCTTGTTTCTGCAAGGCGGTTTAGTGCTACCATGTCAAGAGGATGATTTAAGAACATACTATGTAATAAAATATGAAAAGAAAAATGACAATAGAAAACGTGCATTGTGAATTATTGCATCTTTGTCTTTTTTGTAAATTAAGTTATAAAACTACATTGGCTGTTTCATTGATTTGACACACATTAATTTGACATACGTTTTCTCTCCTGGTCTATCCCTTCTGCTTGGCTGCCGTTCTTTCACCTAGATGCGCTACTGCGAAATAGATGGGCCCTGTGTAGGCACATGACAAACTGGGTCACATTTTGTCATTTCCAAGTTGAAGCTAGCATCCCCAACCTAATCAAAAGCAGCTGCAATGCATTTTCCCACTTTATGATACATTTATTTGGTGATTGAGGTTTGATTATCGAAATGCTTTTAACATGATATCGGGAGCTTTGTCCTAACCTGTGAATGTTATACACACAGCATTCTAGATACCTTGCTTTCCAGCTATAATCTTTAATGTGGCCTTTTTGAGTCTTCGCCCTGATCACTGTAGAGGGTTGTCATCATTAGAATGACTAATGGATCCACAGATCAGTTATAGTCTGTCAAATGCCTTCTTCAGACATATTCAGATATAACTGGCATATTTTTAATACATCACTTCAGATATGTTATCCATTTTACTTGCAAATGGCGTCATACAGTAATGTGGATGGGCTTGTCCTGCTGGCTGTTATGGTCTCTCCACCATAAGGCATCAATCTTGTGTTCATAACTTGACATTCGTATAATATTGGTTTGCCTCCACTTCTAACAACTAATTTCTGTAAACTGACCAGCCATTAAAATGTTTTATTTGAAGCCTATTTGGTTAGCTTGACTAGGTGTTTAGTGTCTTCTTGGCAGATTTTGGCACATTGTGGTAGAACTTGATGGTTCTGGCTAAATCCATTTTTGCGTTGACTGTGCAGAAGACATTTTGTATTATTTTTATGTTCTGGAGCAGGCCAGATTTTATTATCCTGGTTCAACCGAGTTCATCCTCATTTTAGCAGTTATCTCTGAACTAGCCAACTAAGGGCTGAAATTGCGTTTATACATGCACCTTTTGTCGTTTTACTTTATCATAAGGAGGCATAACATTATTTATTTTCTTTCCTCGTTCCGTGTTTTTCTTTAATTTTTGTTTCATAAGCTGGGGTTTATGGGTATGTTTGTGGGCAATGTTGGCAATAACGTACAAATATAATAAACCCCTGAACTTGAAATTGTAGCTTGTCATTCTTGTGTGAAATTCACTTTGTTGATCTTAGAGGGATTGTTGAGTGGCGACTTGCATGAATGCATGTGTACATTATGATACATGATTTCTGGAGAGGCTGGCTGAATTAACATTACATCTACACTCTTATTTGCAGATCAAGGCAAAAAACTATGACAAGGTAGAAAAGGTAAGTGTCAATCAACCGTCATCTTAAATCCCATGACAGCTCGGTCTCAATGATTGCTTTCCCGTGTCTTCAAATACTGCATCCATCAAATCAATCTTTCCTATGTAAATCAACCATGTACACAAATTATTAAACCAAACTCAAGAGTTTGTTTTGATTTCAATAGTAGCTGTATAAATAACCTGTAATTTAATGACACTATTATGTTTGTAGTCAATTGTTATTTTTTCTTTCCATGTATTGGAATCATTGAGAATAAACGTCACCCTGTATTTTGACTAGAGTGCAGAAACAAAAGGATAGATCGCTTACTCGTCATCGAGGTTTACATCTGTTGGATCATTTGCATTATCTGACATGCATGGCAAAACCTGTATGAACATTTTAATTAAGAATTGTTATTTTGGAAGCTTTGTTTAGTATACAAGTGGGCATACTTCTATACACACACACAAATATGACCATCATTCAAACATTATGATTCTAGGAATGCAAGCTTGCTTAATTAATTAAATTCAAAATTGGTCAAGGCAAATGTATCCAAATTATAAACATAATTTTGCATGTCCTTCTCACACATATTAATAACGTTTGTATAATTTTACTTTGAAAACCGAAGGACTTTTCTTCGCAGTTGAGACTTCAATGCCAGTTTTGATTAAATAAAAATGTAAATGTAAATTTTCTAGAAATTGTATTCATTTCAGTTTTGTAATGACTGAAATATATTAATCAGCCCCATGTATGTCTTCCGACAGCCATTTATACAAATAACTTTCTCAATTGCAATATAACAACCCAGATTAATGACTCTGATAATGGATTGGGTGAACCCAGGGGTGTGTTTTCCTTTGGGTTTCAGTTCCTCTAGTTAAAGAGCGAACGAAGGGGAAATGATAATGCTGTTGATAAATTATATATTTTGTCACATGAAGTCATCAAACACACAGATCTCCTTTCATGGTGTAAGTGTCTTCTGCATGTTCTATTTCTCCGCTCTCCAGCTGTTTCAGAGATGTCTGATGAAAGTCCTGCACATCGATCTGTGGAAGTGTTATCTGGCATATGTACGGGAGACCAAAGGAAAGCTGCCCAGCTACAAGTGAGCGTCCCAACCGCTGCTCCATTACATGTCGTAGGAAAGAAGGGCCCTTCAACCGATCTTCCATAATATCCATAACGTGGTTCTTGGTTTTGTTTGCTCTAGGGAGAAGATGGCCCAAGCATATGACTTTGCCCTTGATAAAATTGGCATGGAAATCATGTCCTACCAGGTAAGTGTTTCTTGCTAAGCACTATGGCCTAATAGTGCACATTGTGCAAGCAGGGGGCACAATTGTCCATCTAGTGGGTAGGGTGTTTGAATCTCAGCCTAAAGGGTCTGGCTTTGAACCCCAATGTCCACAGTAACTGTAGGTATCCTTGAGCAAGATGATGATCCCCTACCTGCTCATTAATGGCATGCATGTATCGTAAAAATGCACGGCAAGTCGCTGAATAAAATGCATCTACTAACTGGTAAACAATGACCTTCTCTTCCAGATCTGGGTGGACTATATAAACTTTCTCAAAGGAGTGTAAGTACATTTAGAGCGTAATCTAAATAGTGAATAGTGTAATCTCTCGAATGTTCCCATGGCGTTGACTGCAAACTGAGTGAGCCGGCCATACCTTTTTTGATTCCACCCATCGTTAACGTGGTTTACGTGTTCACAGTGAGGCGGTGGGTTCATATGCAGAAAACCAGAGGATCACAGCGGTGCGGCGCGTGTACCAGAGGGGCTGCGTCAATCCCATGATCAACATCGAACAGCTCTGGAGGGATTACAGCAAATATGAGGAGGTGAGCCACACTAAGGGCTTCCTCGAGCCGCAGCTCGGCAAGAACCGATATCCAAACACGATATCAGCAGATCCTCAGATGGATTATGGTTAGTGGTCTGAATCACAATGACCTCTGACCTCTGTGCTTTATGAACAGGGTATCAATATACACCTGGCCAAGAAGATGATTGAGGATCGCAGCAGAGACTACATGAACGCCAGGCGGGTGGCGAAGGTGAGGTGTTTGACCCCAACGTGACTGAATGCAATAGACTCAATATGCTGTAGCTGCGCCGTCTCAGCCGTAGTTCATAATCGAAACGTCGCCGGCTGTGTGTCCTCCAGGAATATGAGACCGTGATGAAGGGGCTGGACCGGAACGCTCCCTCGGTGCCCCCCCAGAACTCCCCCCAGGAAGCGCAGCAGGTGGAGATGTGGAAGAAGTACATCCAGTGGGAGAAAAGCAACCCTCTGCGTACAGAAGACCAGACCCTCATCACAAAGAGAGGTGCCTGAACCCCCCCCCCCCCTTCCGCTGTGAAAGCCTTTGGTTGATGTCTTTGCATAGGGCAGGGTAGCGTAGTGACAACCGAAAGGCTCTGGGTTCAAACCCCAATGTCCACAGTCTCCCTGTATCCTTGAGCTTATATCATTGCTGCCTAATCCCCGCCGGCTCTTAAAGAGACATGTATCAAAAAAAAAAAAAAAACCAAGGTTGCGTTGTTTAAAATAGTCTGCTAAATGGTTGATTTGTGTGTTTAAATAAATAAAAATAATAGATTAGAAGAATAGGTAATTGAATAGATGTCCAGTGGGTGGGGCGGCTTTTTTAATATAAAAAGCCATCCGGATCTTCTCCAACATGAGGGTATTACAACAGTGAGTCTTGATGGATGTTGTCCTCTGATTGTCCTCCTGTTCCTCCCATGCAGTGATGTTTGCCTATGAGCAGTGTCTGCTCGTCCTGGGCCACCACCCTGACGTCTGGTACGAGGCCGCACAGTACCTGGAGCAGTCCAGCAAACTGCTCGCAGAGAAAGGGGTAAGAGACGGGCCAGACCCTAGCCTGGGAACCAGACCAATCAAATGCTTCATTTGCTCCAGTAGATGGTCTGGCCCTCCTGTTCAGACAGATTTCCAGCAGACCTAGCCCGGGTCGGCCCAATCACAACCGTTTATCTAATATGGGGCGGGTTTGATACGATAAATGTACAGAGCAGCGCCGTTGAGGCATTGTCAGTCGTAAACAACCAAGATGGCTGCCAGAACGGTCGAATTGGATGGCATATTTTCTCAGAAAGAAGAAAAAAGAACTACGCGTAAAGCTTTTGTTGATAAGATGTACCGTCCTTCCGACAGGATTTGGGTAAAGTTTAATTTCTGCTCAGCACTATGTCACACGTTTCATTGCGTTGATTGGTTGTAGGTCTATCCAATTGCGTCCAGAGGCATTTTGGACTGCGCCCACTGATAACATCTTGACGAAATCGAAACTGAACTGAGAGGTCCCAGACTCATACGCATTTGTGAATTGGTCTGCCGATGTCAAGCTAGGGCCCTGGATCAAATGCAAACCTGTGCAATGCAAACTGAATGCACAAAAAATGTGCCACTCAGTTTTTGACCCCTCAAGATTTGACTCTCTGCGATTGACTCCGTAGGACATGAACAACGCCAAGCTGTTCAGCGACGAGGCCGCTAACATCTACGAGCGCGCCATCGGGACCCTGCTCAAGAAGAACATGCTGCTGTACTTCTCCTTCGCTGACTACGAGGAGGTGGGTGTCAGCAACGGTCTGGATAGCAGTGCGTAAACAGGCTGCATACAAATACAGACAATCTTCCCATTGGCTTATATTGGCGTGTTCTGCCCATCAGAGTCGCATGAAACACGAGAAGGTCCACAGCATCTACAACCGCCTGCTGGGCATCGAGGACATCGACCCCACGCTGGTGTACATCCAGTACATGAAGTTCGCCAGGAGGGCGGAGGGCATCAAGATGGGCCGGACCATCTTCAAGAAGGCCCGGGAGGACCTCCGCACGCGGCACCACGTCTACGTGACGGCGGCACTCATGGAGTACTACTGTAGCAAGGTGAAGAAACGACCGGAGATCCAGAGGGATTCCTCACCGCAAAGCAATTAAAAAGTCCCCACTCGTATGCAGCCTTGCACTCAATCGTTGTGTTTTGAGTTATTCTCTGTGACTCTATGTTAATCTCTGTATTTACTTGGTGTCTTTCATTAAAGGATAAATCTGTGGCCTTCAAGATATTTGAACTTGGTCTGAAGAAATACGGTGACATCCCGGAGTACATTCTTGCGTATATCGATTACCTCTCCCATCTCAATGGTAGGTTCTGTCTGCTATGCAGCACTTTAGGCTTTTCCCCAATGACTTCTGTTGTAGACAGAGGGCTCACCATTTTGTCCCTTTGTTTGTGTATGATTTGTTATTCTGTGTGACCTTCCCTTCTAGAGGATAACAACACTCGAGTTCTGTTTGAACGAGTGCTCACCTCGGGAAGCATGTCACCTGAGAAATCTGGGTAAGGTTTTTCACAAAAATAGCCTAAGAAATGTAAATCCATGTTCCCTTGTGAAAACCATGCGATGATCTTGGTGTCTCTGCTCTTCATTGTCCGCCGCTCTCCTTCCAGAGAGATCTGGGCTCGCTTCCTGGCCTTCGAGAGCAACATCGGAGACCTGGCCAGTATTCTGAAGGTGGAGCGCAGGCGTTTCACAGCCTTCAAGGATGAGTATGAGGGCAAAGAGACGGCCTTGCTGGTCGACCGCTACAAGTTCATGGACCTCTACCCTTGTTCCGGCAGTGAACTCAAAGCCCTGGGATACAAGGTGTGCAAAGAGCCCGCCTGCGACCGACACATCCAGAGAAATTCTCCTGCGTCTTAAACTGTAGGTGTCACTTTTCGATGACCTCGTGTTTATTGCGTGCTTCCTCCCAGGATGTTTCTCGTGCGAAATACGCAGCGATGCTCCAGGAGGCAGTGGTGACTCCCTCAACGCCTGCACAGAAGGACGAAGCGGACCGCAAACCTGAATACCCCAAGCCAGACACCAACCAGATGATCCCCTTCCAGCCCCGGCACCTCACCCGTACGTACCCCTGGAGCCTTTAGCTTCGGTCTTCCCATTTGGTCTCATCTTCACCGCCCTAAAGTTGTAGAACGGTGAAATACATTCTCACAGTGCATGTCTTGTCTGCATGTCAGGGGAAATCCTATTGCGGTTCTTGTCGACTGGTTAGCTGATCAGTGGCTCGTCGGCAGTAAGCGTGTCATTAGCATAGTCGATGACCCTCGATGACACTACGGAACATGTCAAATTGTCTTCCGATCATGTCACTCCACAACGTCCACCTTGATTCCTGTCGATTCAAACGGATGAGTTTTTTTAAACCTCCTCTGATTTCCGTCCTCGCAGCTCCGGGGCTGCACCCTGTCCCAGGAGGGGTGTTCCCCGTTCCTCCGGCGGCTGTGCTCCTCATGAAGCTCCTGCCCCCACCTAGCTGCTTCTCTGTGAGTACGACTCTGTGCCAGCTAGTGCTTTCCTAAAGCTAGTGCTTTCTTAAAGCTAGCGCTTTTGCTAAAGCTAGTGCTTTCTTAAAGCTAGCGCTTTCTTAAAGCTAGCGCTCTCTTAAAGGATGACTTGGGGATTATTCAATCCGGACCCTTTTCCCCCCCAACATTACAGCCTTTTTTAGCAGATTACAGCTGCAGCGTTCTCGCTCAATACTGGACCAATTGCAAAAATTGTTGTCCACATAATTCCCTTGGGCCCCAAAATGATGGGAAAAATAGGGTCCAGGTTGAAAAATCACCCAATGATCCTATAAGCTCCCTCTAAGGGTGGTTCCTCAACGAGACATGGAAACGGGTCGCCACGAGTTGTAATGCATCGTTGATGAGTCTGGTTGTTTCGCCGCAGGGTCCCTTCGTCCAAGTGGATGAAGTCATGGAGACCTTCAGGAGATGCACACTTCCTGAGAGTAAGTTCTCTTTATTTCGTTTTTTTCCCCCCACTTAACCGTTGTTTTTAAATCATCGTGGCTCACCGCATGCTCACGTGACCTCTGTCCCGACCCCTGCAGCGGTGGATGCGGCGGTGGAGCTGATCACGGGCAGGCTGCCGGACGCGGCGGGAGGCGAGGGCAACGGAGCCATGGAGAACCACGCGGGCAGCGGCAAGTCCCTGAAGAGACCCAACGCAGACTCCGACGAAGAGGACGACAAGGGCGCCGTGGCCCCGCCCGTGCACGACATCTACCGCGCGCGCCAGCAGAAGAGGATTCGATAAACCAATACAATACTAAACTGAGGAAGCCGACAACCACACTTTACAGACGCTGAACGCTGGCACGAATGTTTAAAAACAGCCCTTCACGCAACTTGTGTTCCTAGAGGGAAGACTTCCACGTCCTACATGTTTCGTATGCGTGTGACGGTCTACTTTACAGTCTGTGGACTCCGTTGTTGTACAGCCATGAAAACACACTCACACTCACTCACACGGACTTGTGCGTTTTTGTTGCTTTGTTGTTTTTAACAGTTTTTATTTTTGAAAACATGACCATATACTGTACAAAGCTTTTAATTCAATGGGGTTTCTTTTTGTTTTTGTTTCTCGCACACTGCTGTTTTCTGACTCGTGATGTTCCAGTGAAGACGAAGTGGAATCTTTTTTTTTTTTTTTTAAAGGTAAATTTTCTCCAAATAAAAAGGGGAAAAATCAAACTAGGTTCTTTGTTTCTTTTCTCCTCCTGCACAATATCATGATTGCATGTCATGACGTTCATTATAAATGTGTGTGATTTATGAGTAACCACTAGGTTGCAGTATTGGTGCAGACAAATGTGACAAGTTCAGCTTTGTCAGGTAAAGCAACCCAGAGTCTAATTTAACAAGATCATTTAATGAACTGATAACGCCGCATGGCTCATTGATATCATGAAACGCCTTGTTGTGTTATAACTTTATAATCCATTGTTAACTTTCTTCGTGTTGGACAGTGTAGTAATCTCGACTTTTTGATAGGAATAAAATACTGCTCTAATGTTCATTGGGTGTTTATTTTAAGGCTTATACACTTTCAAATTTTGTCAGTTATCAATATTAATGGATGACTGACAGCAATACTGGCTGATTAAACAGTGCACGAAAATATACAAAACATTGAAATGGCAATCTTTTAGTCTGTTAAAAGAATCTGTTACGATCTGTCCATTACAAACCAACATGGGTCATCCCGCTACACAAACGTTCTATGAACACCGGGGCTCCACTGATTCCAACAACACTACAAAACTTGCCAGCAAAGAACATCAATTTCAAACTTACGTTTTTCAGGTAACAAACAAAAATTATATCTTACCTTAGTTGTTTTTGTCATAAAAGTTGTGTTTGATTGCATAACACCACCTTAAATGGATAATCCAGTGTCTGCGGCATTATGAGCGTGTCCGTCTTTGTTTACGTCCATGTAGTTGGTCTAAAGTGTTTCCCATAGGAAATAGGTAATCGCCTTCAATCAGAAAACAGTCTTTATCGCCATCTTATGGTGCAATTGCGATGGTTTGGGTTGTCCAATAGAGGGGTCAAACGTCAATGGTTTGTATCTCATATAGTCCGTCTAATCACATTTGTATTTTGTTTGTATTGTTTTTATGGACTAACTTGACGAAGGTACTCATAACATTTTGTGTTATGACTCCATGTTGTAGGGCCACCTGATAAAGCACTAAGCGGTAGTCACTCTACAACATTGTTTATTTCAGGCGGAAATATAACCTTCCAATTATGCTGGGTTCTACCTTTATTCACTCTGACCCAGTAGCCTCCACATATTTCCTGTGTTTACCAATCTCACAGGTCTATCTTTCTTTTGGTACCAAGTTACCAAGTATAGCCCTTGCTGTGGAGTTATATTATATTCTCTATTCACTTTGGGCATGTTATTTCGGCCAACAACGGAGCCAGGGATGGATGAAGAGGTAAGCATAGTATAGGAACTGTATACTGTATCTGACCCAGCATAAGGTGGAAATATGAATGTACTGTTAACTTTAATGATCTGATATAAATTGGTACCACTTTAAAGTTTTAAATAAATGTATATTTAAATTCAAACAATTGGTTTCTGGGTTTTACACATGTATAATTCACAAAATCAATTCTAAGAAATGTGAGTGCTTTGGATCTCTAGAACAGGCAAAATGTTACAATGTGTGTGTGTGAGCCAAACAGCTGTTGATATTCACAGGTGATTGGTACAATCACTGTTGATCAAACCAACACATTGTTTGCCCTCCTATTGGTTCTGTCGTTTATATTTTGATTTTAAATTAAAGCATACACTTGGTTACTATGCTGACGAAATAACACTGTGTAACAGTGGATCCATAAAACAGAAATGGGATTATGAACAACATTCTCAGATACATTCTCACCAGGAGAGTTCAGAGGCAAATGTCGGCAATACCTGTAAATGCCTATAACCCCACTCATTAGTGACGTGTACTTGTATTCAGCGTAAGTTGCTTTGAATAAAAGCATACCCTAGATACTATTGTACATTGAACAAATGTTCGCTCAATACTTCAGAAAGTAATTATGTGAAGACAGGGAAACAGACCTATCGACATATTGTGTCAGTTATAGACAATCTTTGTTTTATTCTGCTCACTATGAACAATGCATTTGTTTAATGGCTAGGCGTTGGTAATGTTATTCCTACTAGGCAAAATAAATGAAATGCTCAACAGGAATATATGTTAACCAATATGAAAGACATGTGATGTAACATTTTTGCCAGAAAGAGCTTAACAGACATGAATGTGTTAACTAATGGAAAACAACCGGAACAGAGAACTGGACGTTTGAGTAATAGGTTGAGAAACCTGGGATTGCTCAGACATTGTTAAACCGTATGTAACATATATAAAGTATATGATAAGTTTTCTTTTATTCCTGATGCTATTGTGGTTGCACGGCCCAACCTACATTTCTGACGCAATTTCTGTTGCGCAACTATATGACATTAACTCACAAAGAATAGGCACACCTTCCATTTTATGCCTGTTAAAATTCCTTCATGAATTCCTTTTTCTTGCAGTCAACTAAAGTCAAATCATGTGTGTCAAAATTGCCTCTACAACTAAAGACTTCCAAAATTATTCTTAAATATATCCACTTCACATATGGTTGTAAAAACATTAAAAAAAGAACTCAATAAATCATCCTGAACAACAGATCTTTACATCCTCTTCACATTAAACATTTTGTTCTAGCACTGTGTTTTGTTTTTTCATCTATACATTAATATACAAAAATCAATAAATAAATGACTCTCGGTGTGAGACGATCATAAGTCCGCAGTGGCCAGTCTACTTCCAAAGTACTGGACGAAGATCTCGGGGTGGCCCTTGTAGAACTGTCCCAGCAGCCTCCTCTTCTCCTTCGTGGAGAGCTTGGTGTTCTCATGGATGCTCTGCAGTAAGGAGCGCAGTTCATTGTGAGTGGTCCTCTGGGCGCTCTCTGCAAAGTCCTTCCCTGTTACTCTTCTGCAATATGTGGGGCCTGAGAGAGAGAGAGAAAAAAATAAAGATATGGATAAGCGAACAATGGGATTATTATATATATTTTTTTTTTTACAATTTAGTGTTATTGTATGACGCAAAATTAGATCTAAAAAAAAAGCACCAACCTGTAATGACGTCATCTGGATCTTTCCCCCTCACGATGTTCAACAGACGATCGCTAACTAACCTGTGTAACGACACAGGGATCTGGTGGACAAAAGAACACAAAATAGTTAACATATTGCTCTGATTCAAGACCCATGCTTGACCACGATCGAACAAGCATTATTCCAATTCACTTCCCTGACAGATCTGTTTGTTTGTTTAAAATATGGCATTTACCAAACTCATTGATTGGTTCCATCCACAGTAATAAAGCGGGCGTCAGCAAACCAAACACACATAAATACGTCTTTTGCAGACACTGATCCCAAGCACTTACCTTGAAGAGGTCACAGTGGTATTCCACCATGAAAAGCACCATCAGGTCCACCTTCCCTTTGGCCAGTCTTCTGCTGTAGATGATGGCCCCGGCAAAAGACCTCTTCACCGCCATTCTGTTCTCCACCTATTATGGGACACACAAAAGTTAGGT
>OOFG01034494.1:6943-34665 GCA_900323295.1 Molva molva
AACCGAACCCCCACTCCCCCCCCTCCCTCCTCCCCAGCCGTGTGTTCCTCTTGCTAGAGGAAGCACAGCGGTATATGAGCATGTGCTGTTACGGCTGCGCTAGAGAGCACTAGCTAGCTAGCTGTTAAGTACCTTTCAGCACCGCTGGGTCCATTAGGATGGCTTCAGTGCACAGGTACCGCTATCCTGTGAGCCCATGGTGACCTCCGCCTAGCTTTCATCATCCTGTTCACTCAATAAGAGTATATATGTATATATATATATATATATATATATATATACACACTGAAGATTCTGTACATACTGTACATAGCAAAGTCAAGATAAAACAAGGAGATTTATGATTTAGATGGAGAATATATAATAACACAGAGAAACATCAAAAACATACGCTTCAGGAATGAATGGCAGATGTTGTGCTGCTGTGCTGAGATATCATGATTCATGATCCATATATTGAAAGGAATTGGTTTGTTTGACTCTACTATGTCTAAATTGAGCTAGATTTCCACAAATAGTATCTGTTAGGGTTACTTTGAATGCACATTTCAACATTTGTACATGATTTGTTTTCTATTGAGGATTTTTAAGAATGTATCTGATCAAATATACAACCTTAATATTCAAACTGTGACAACTGTAATGATATGCTATTCTACCATGAACTAAACAGAAAATATTAAACTGGTGTTACAGGCTGCACTAAATAACAGCACTATGGAACAATTAAGTGAAGTCAAACGAATAAGAGGAGCGAATAAGTGGAAAAAACAAATCACTAGAATAAATAATGAAAAAACAAACAAAGTATGTAAATGTTAATAGAAATGCCTTTGGGGGAAATACAAGCGAGGGAATAACTGAAAGATGGCATTAAATGCTCGACATTGAATAGGCAGCGGCAAATGAGGTAGTACGGAAAACGGTGTGTCTCTGCCTGGATGCTTGTTCTACACAATGCACCAGCAACAGATGGATGTACGGCTTATTATATCCCATTGTGACGTGACCGCGAACAATACGGGAGGGACATGATAGTCCTCACAGAATGGTTCTTTATTCATGAGAAATAAATGCTCCTGTCATTCAGTCCATTTCCCCCCCGTAGGTTGTCCTTATTATAACTAGCCATTAGGCCACAATTATCACCGGGTGCTGAATGACAATACCAAACAACATGTTAACACTAACACTTAACAGTGCAATTATACCTCCTAGCCTCCGCCCCATCCATCAGGCAAGCCACGTACAAAAGAAAACAAGATTTCTGAATTATTCAGACGTGCGATAGAATGACGGCATTTATATCAACGCCGTAATTGCTGTTGTCCCTTTGGGTATTTAGAGTGTTTTGTGAAGAATGTGGGTTTAATTTGCGTTCGATATATACAAAGCCACATGAAGACAACGATAATGGAGGGGGAGCTATAAAGAAAATGACCAGGGAATTCCTCTTGCCAGGGTTTTAATTGCTTTGTGGGAAGCACTTTAAGTTTGCTGGCGTAAAGAAATGCTGCAATTTTTTTTTGACTTGACCTAACTGTAAATATTGGATAATTAGATATTGTTACATATGTTGTAATTACGTTCATACAAATTATGAAATAGTGACATCTGAAAAATGACACGTATATTAGTTGGTAATCACGTCATAGCCATTGCATTATGTCATTACCTCTATTAAGGCTACTATTTAGTCATTTGGCACATGCTTTCATCCAAAGCACCCTCAAACAAGTATATCTTAAAAATGATGTAGTACTTGCCTCTTGTTGCCCATTATTAATGATTACACATTATTATCCACCAACAATTTGTAAATCAGCACTTTCGTTTAGGTGATTCCATCTTTTGTTTTGTGTTAAAATGTCATTACCACTTAATAAAGATATCCAAGATCTGCTAAAACAAATGTTTAGCCAGAGTCTAGCTCAACTGGTAGAGCAAGGCATTAACTCTGCCAGGGTGAGGGGTTTGACTCCCACTGGGGGCGTCCCTGCAAGGAGTCATATGCACTCATGATTTTGTAAGTCGCTTCGGATAAAAGCCCAATGCCATGTGTTTCTTTTTAGATTAAAGTTTTAGCATCACTTACTGTTCACCAATCCAGTGTCCCCTGTACCGTTACAGGATTTGCAGTGTATTTCTAGATTGCTTTTGCTAAAAACATCTGCTGCTTACAATCTACCTCTTTTTTTTCTAAGCCCTATGTAATGCTGGTCCCATGTCCCCATTCAATCCTAAATGGCATTAAAAATTTAAGGATACCATAAATAATAAACCAGGATGACAATTCTAGATATCCAAGTGCTTAGACTTTGAGATCGTAGGCAATCCTGTGTGGCAGGCTCTGTTTCTCGAGTTACAACATCAGGAAGAAAGTGTAAGGCTTATCAAAATAGCTTTCTTTACCTGCATGTTAACATTTGTTCAGGGTTTGTTCTGGAAACAATTAGAAACCTGCATTTATTCCTGGATTAAAGAACACATGGGGTATAAACAACAAATGCAAATCCTTCTGTTTAATTTCATGGGCAAGAGGAGAGTTCCACAGGATTTGTCTAAAGATGATCAATATTAGAAGCAACAGAGTGTTTACTGCATGGAAACAGATCTTTTTTATTACAGTTGTATATATTTCATGCCATATAACAATGGATATATTTTCCTTTTTAGAAGATGACATGGACACCTTCAGACCACAGTAAATGTGTTGTGAATCTATTTCAAATCCTTCTGGAATGAATTGTTAAGCTCCCAAATAGGAAGTCAAATGACATTATATTCAACACAAGATTCAGTATTGTGTTTTAAAAACCCTGGAAACCCACACTTCATCCCCAGGAAGACAATGAATGATGGAGCAGAACTCCTCACCTTCTGGAAACAGGTATCAGGGAATCCCGCTGTGGGCCATGAATCATGCCAGAGTTCAGATGGGCTTTATAAATCAACAACATGCACGGCACACTTAGGAAGACTCTGCATCCTCCCAACAATGTTTCGAGCGTAGACGCTGTCAGTTGTTCAAGTCGGTGATGCGGTCAGATGTAACAACATTTTCCCCTCATCCTGCTGGGATGTGCTGCTACACAGAGCCCTCCAAGCCCTCCCCCCCCATTGTCTCAGACGTTATACCCAAAATCACACGGGTGACCATTTCATAGGAGAAGCATAATACACGCTAGCTAAAATTAAGTCTTCTGTCGGTCATAAAATACTGTTAATACATAGAGAAAGAAGGAACTGAAGAAAGAAACAAAGAAAAAAATAATGACGAAAAGAAGGAAAGAAGGGGGAAAGAAAGAAAGAAGGAAAGAAAAGAGTGAATTCCCAGAATGACATCACCTCAACATGTTTCCAATGTCTCTCGTGATCTTAATGATGGCTCGGACAGCAGAATCCGTTCGGCTACAGACATTGTTATACTATTTCCAAACATAAACTGTGCAC
This sequence comes from Molva molva, assembly GCA_900323295.1. Lineage (NCBI taxonomy): Eukaryota > Metazoa > Chordata > Actinopteri > Gadiformes > Lotidae > Molva > Molva molva. The sequence continues at coordinate 10,397 of OOFG01034494.1, forward strand.
TGATGTGGGTTCCACGCTTGACAACTGCAGGGACATTTCCAAGATGATCTTCTATGTAGATTAATAATCGATAGCAGGTGGCGTTTACAACTTAAAAGGCTGAGCTCTCTGGTGGAAATTGCTCAGAAAATCATAATTGTATTATTTTTTTTCCCAGATGATTGAATAGTCCCTTAAACTGGCTCCACAAACACATGGATCCTCTTTGAGGCCAGCCATTACACATGGAGCCTACATTTGATCATTTGTTATACGAGACAAGTGCCGGCTGTGAGCCACTTGGATATTTATTTCATATCTAACTTTGTTATATGTAGTTGATATTTTAAAATAATCCACGGCATATTCATAACATGCGTCTGTCAGGACAATTTGTGACATGTTACGAAACAATGGTTACAGTTGCACTGTCCCATGAGAAGGGTTTGTGTTTCTTTGGTTTATGTGAACATTTGAAACTACTCTCATAAACAATCTCTCATGCCATTAAAATTGGCCACTATTACAATACAGCAAGTACTATCCCATTCTGGTGTCTGGTTCTCAATTTGATATATCCCACCATATCCCCGACCAGAGGAAAAATACTGCTCTCTCTCTCTGTCTGTCTGGGTTAGAGTGACAGCATACCTCCCAACGTCTGAAGGGTCCTGCTTCTGAAGGTCTTCCAGCCGTCCCACCGTCCCAAAGGCTGATGCTCCCTGCTCCCTGTCCCCACAGGCTACTGGTAATTGGCTCCCCTGGTCCTCTCGTCCTGTCGCCACCGCAGATCGGGCGTCTTGAAGGACTGCACGTGCCGTGGATAACAAAACACAGATATCTGTGTTGTCTCCCCCTGGCCTTCATCCTATTGGAGTCCACCCCAGCATGATGTTCGTCTCTCTGTCACCGTGGTGCTGAGTCTGGGTCTGCTTGGACGAGGTAATGATGATGAAATCTGTCACCCGGAGGAGAAGAGGGGATGAGGTTAGTGCAGTTGTGAAGGATGGAAGAAAAGAAGGACATGGAAATAAAACGTAAAAGAAAACCTTCAAGTGAAGGGGAAAAGATTCCCTTCAGATCCAAACCTACTGGCATAATTTGAGACGTCTGCATAAATCAAAATGCTAATTTTGTGTTGTATTTACACAAGAGCGCGCGTTGCTTATAGGATTTGAAAAGCACCGGTCACTGTGCAATACTGTAAGCCTCATTGATCACAACAGATGGGTTCTTGTCATGTTAGGATTAGCAAACAACTGTTTCTTATTCCATGTGAAGGTTGTGGTCAGAAATTAGCATTTCATTGCTTTATTTCTTTCAGTTAAGCAAACTATGTGTTGTGTTTAGGGAACTCTTACAAAGGCAAAGTCAATGAAGTGTGTGAAACCTAATACCATGTTGATCTGCACGATAAATACTCAATCTATATGCAAATACACAGATAGTCATGCCAAAGGCCTAAATGTGTTGCACTGGAAATGTATTCATTTGATCAGTGCCATGGGCTACAGCGAATTACATGTAATGCATATGAGCATTTCAAGCCAGCAGGAAAGAGAGCAGACATCCTGAACAACACTGAATCACCTTGGGAAACTTAAACCTATGGCTTTAGATTGAGATAGAAAGTAAGTTGAAGATCTCAAATTGCTTGTCGTCTATGATTATACTATAGGTGTTGTAGGTCTATAGTGTTTTATTTCAAGGAAAGTTTGAATTCATTTTATGCGGGGAAACCACATAAAATTGCCTTCAATTTTGTGATTAATGTGATTGTCTTGAAGGAATACCTATGATTACATATGTAAATAAAACAACAATATACATAGGCCTACTGTAGCCTACTTTACAATAAATGTTATATTTTCTTTAACATCCCTTGTGAGGGCCTCATGTACGTGTATGTATGAAATGTACCGTAAGAAACACCATTTTTCTCTTGTCTCTTGGCGCTGGAGGGCCGTGCACTTTAAGCTTGCATATAAACGATAGTCATCCTTAACACAAGATTTATAAAATGGGAGTCTAACCGTTGTAAGCCTACTTTTCAAAGAGAAACGGAGGTCGAAAAAGGCAAACACAATTTAAACTCAACTGACTTTAGGTTATTAGCTCAGTCTGGTTAATGCAAATTGAGGGTTGGTTAGCAAACAGCCTCCTTTTTTCGGTCAAATTCAGGAAGAGATCACTCTGAAAGTCAGTGAATCGTGACAAGTCTGACTACTGCAGGTTACCAGTGATGAAGTGTGTCTTGATCCGGCATGACGTGACAAATGATGTTTGACCAGTTCGGCCCTAATGGTTTCCCCCCTCCTCCCGGTATAGTCTGAAGTGTTGTTATTGCATCTGTTCCTGGGCATAAGCAAACACTTGGCAATAAGCGCCCTGCTTCATTGCGTGCACTGGTCTCCATTAGCAAAGATCAAACGGACTGTTGAATGGGAATTGGCCGATTTTGGAATGAAATGTTTAGCGAGGCAACAGCTGTAGCAAGTGCAGTGCGAAGCCAACCCTTCTCTGAACCTGTAGTGTGTGTGTTTGTTGTGCCTACATATTTGGGTTGCCACGGCTCCCCACCCCTGTCTCTCCTCTCCAGACAAACAGACTCCAGATACTGTCGCTTCCTAGGTAATAACATCTGTTGTTTTACACACTCATTATTAGAGAATATTTATGGGAAGGCGGGAGGCCATATGGGAGGTGTGAATTAAGTGGCACATGCTAATTGGTGTACTTGTGTTTATTTAATGGCGGGCTATTTTTTTCATATTCTATTTGACTTAGAATCATTCCCATTCCCTTCCCAAAACAACTTATGCGAAGCTTTCGGACTCATTTCGTCATGTTCTGGCTCATTGTAGGCCTACCTGAGGTGCAGTGCAGTTCTTCAGAGTCCCTAGTGCGTCGTATTGTCTCAGGAGCCATGTCATAAAATAAGCCTACTAAACCCAGGACCTCCTGTAGCCTACTTCCATAGCGCCCAAGGGTGAGGAACATGGAATGATTAATTTAAAATGTCTTGTTCATCCCTCATTAAAATAGCCAACTCATATGGCCTATATGAAGAGAACTCCGTTCAGTCTTTTACCACTTTTCAACAGCCGGTTCAATTCAGCCTGTATAAAATGTATCAAATGTGTTGCTGCCATCTAGAGGACAAACGCTGCATCACAAAGTAAAACATTTTGCAGAGCGACTGAGAACCGTCGGAAATGGAAACGGTTAACCGTAAATTTATAAACAGAGATCATCGATAAAGAAAAGACGACAGAAGAGTTGATCTAATGAATCTTATTTTTTTACTAAAAAAATTGTGTATACATAAAACTAAATTAAAAGACAAACGTTAAACAGTATTCAAATAAAATTAATGTGTAGTAAGGTAGTCACAACTCGGGACACTTATTAGGACACCAAATATCAGTTATCCATAATAGGGGGAAAAAAATTATGTAAGTATTGATGCACTGTCTTTCATAAAAACAAACCGGATCAACGGATATCACTCTCCAGCCACCTCGGATCAGTACAGTTAGTGTGAAAAGTGGCTTATTTACATAGTGTTTCCCCTTGATGTCATTACATAGTCACTGCTCTATAAAAGGACCAAGGCAGAGAGGCAGTAAACACAGTTGGGGGTATTCCTCCCCTCCCCCGAGACAAAGCTGGCAAGTCATTTAGACCAAAACGCTTCACATTTTTCAAACACGGACGATATTTGATGACGCAAAGTGGGGTCAATCGAGCTCCTTGAAACGTGCGAACATGGCCTTGCGCACCGCTTGCTTGTAGGTTGCGTGGTCCCAAACCACCGGCTCCTTCTTTTTTCTCTGGGAACAAGAGACGCATTTGTAAACCTTTTGTTCTTATTTGGCAGAAAATGGGTTCAAAAACAGGTTTGGAGACGTGCGCGGTGCATCCTCACGTACCTCTACAGGTTCACAGCCTAAACCGGGTCTGTCGCTGCCTTTGTGCGTTTCCCTAGGAGGGAGAGAAGGAGGAGTCAAATCATAGATCATGGAGTTCATCCTGAGTCCCACACGGAGTTACTTTTGCTTTAACCCACCTGGAGCCTCCAGCCCAGGCGTTGTTGTGGTGGTGCTGGTGTTTTTTCTTCTTAGGCTCTGGCGACCGCACCGTCTCTTTAGCGCTCAGCTACGGAGGACAGGGTCGGAGCGGCGTTAATACCACCACTCAACAGGAGGCGTGTGAACAAAAATCAGCAGTCGTCTCACATCCTCCTGGTTCATGCGTTTCCCTTTTCAACCCCCCCACACTCACTTCCTTCTCCTGGTTCTCCAGTGCCTCCAGCTCCCTCTTGGACCTCTTGATCTTGAGATGGATTTCCATATTTTGCTGTACGGGGGGGGCAATCAATGTCACACATTTATTTATTTATTTAAGAGTCAATGCTGACTATGCAGTAACTCTGACACTTTATGAGTTAACATCAGGACTAGGAATGCACCTATACAGGTTCATATCGGTCATCGGTCTGATTCCAGACTAAATGAGGGTCTGAACATAACCAAAACCCTAATCGCAATCTAATATTAAAGTGATACAACACCTTGTGGAGGTCAGAGAGCTGCTGGTGGCGGATCAGAGCGTCCTTGTTGGGGAACTGTCTCCTGCACAGCAGACAGGCCAGCTTCTTCCAGTCCGTCAGCTTGTCCTCCTTGTCCTCAGACTGGCTCTTGAGGTTCCTCGGAGCCTCCGTCTTCTCCTCCTCCACCTCCTCATCGCTGCCGGCGCCGTAGTCGGACGCGAGCAGGCCCAGGGAGCCCATGGGCCGCTGGGGAGACCAAACAGAACCACGGACGGTCGTAAAACGGCAACGAAGCAGAAGTCCACAAATCTGGTCACACAGTTCATTGTTGTTAAAAAAAATATATAAATAAAGAGCTCAGTCAGAGGTCTCTGGTTACGATGCTTACAATGCAACAGAAAGAGCATTATTGCAAGCATCAGGGAAGGGGATATGTGGAGTATGACTCACCTTCTGCTTCTCATCTTTCTTTGCGGGAGCGAGAGGCTTTTTGAACAGATCGTCCCCAGCAGAGCCCTGAGAGGATGAAACAAAGAGGGGGTTAAAACAAATGATGATTGACTGGCAAATCCCACCCTCTCTTCATAGCAGTACGGCACTTCCAGAAACGAGATTCACAGCTTCATTGTTAATGTGATGTGAAGATTATACAGTGTAAGCTGTGTGTGTGTGTGTGTGTGTGTGTGTGTGTGTGTGTGTCTCTCTCTAACCTTCCTCTCGAAGACGGCAAAGCCAGCGTCGGCCGCCTTGGAAGCCCTTCGATCGTCGTGGCCCCCGATCCTCAGTACGGGGGAAGCCGCGCGGACGCTGTCCTTCTGACGGTTCTGGATCTTCGCCCAGCGCTCCATGTCCTTCATAATCTGAGAGAGGAACACACTTGAGGCCGTCAGCGATGTCTGCGTACGAGTCGTATACACGGCCAAAACACAGACCCTGAAACCACAATGCGCTACCTTGACGGCGGCCAGGCTCCTGGGCTTCTCCTCCTTGCCCTCCTTCTCCCTCCTGGCAGACTCCTCCTCGGGGGTGAGCGTGGGGCTGGTGCTGGTGGTGCTGGGGCCAGAGGCCGCCACCGCCGGGGCCGGGGAGGGGTCAGAGTCGGGCACCTCGGGCGGGGCGAGGGCCTGCTCCGACGGCTTCTTCATCTCCAGAGGGGCGTCTGCGGCCGGGTTGGACAGGATGGCCTGGACCTCGGCCGTCATGGCAACGGACTGGGTCTCCGTCGTGGGGGCCGGCGTCCCGCCCGGCACCGGGATGTAGGTCTTGGTGTTGGCGTCCCAGTACAGGTACTCCTGCGTCTGGGCGTTGTAGAAATACTGCAGACCCAAAAACAAACAAAAACGTTAATAATAATGTTTCCATTTATTTATTTATTTTAATCGTGCGTTCAAATGATGGTGGATTACAAGCACTCCACATCACATCGTGTACTGTATGTATAATTACCATTTCAGATTAGCGAGTCACCTACAATAAATGCCAATTACTCATTGCACCGACCTTCCGCAGCCTTGAGCGGCAATACCTTCTTGTTGCATGTTGTCAGACGAGACATTAAGCTGGTTAGGAGGTGAATATGTGTTGAACTACTGCTTACCCTGGAGCCGGGGTCGTAGTAGAGCGTGGTTTCAGGATCATAGTAGAATCCTGAAGTCGCATCATAGAGGTAATTAGACACGTCCGGAGCTTCAGAACCTGAGAAAACAAACGGAAAGAAACACATTTTGGTCATCCCTACCTAAGGAACATAGGTAAGCAATCTCAACGCCTTCTTTTAAAATCCTTTCTCAAAACGAAGGCTATTTTATAGTAAATTAAGGCAATATTGTAATATAAAATGTAAGGACAAACCCTTATCTTAAGCCTATATATCCTGCTTAATAGTTATTATAATGCAAAAAATATATAAACAACCACCGCGATTGTTTGACTCTTGATAATTCAAGTCAACTCGGGGTTCTCTGAATGATGATTCTACTAGTCGACTCTCAGGGTCCAGCCCTAGTTACAAAACAGATTCAATAATAACAATAATAATTCATAAAAACAGTTTACCATAAACATAGTTCTCCGAGCCATCCAGGGTAGCTGGCACTGCCGCAGCTTGGAGGCCAGCAGCGTGGAGGCCAGCAGCGTGGAGACCAGCAGCCTGGAGCCCAGCAGCCTGGAGCCCAGCAGCCTGGTAAGAGGCCTCCAGCACCGGCGTTGCACCATAGCCCACTGCCTATTGAATAGGGGTGGGGGGGGAAATCAATTCACATAAGATTCGGATTCTTCTATGAATCTCAATTCACAACCTGATTGACAACTTCCAAAAATCGAAATTATTATAATTTTCCTTATGGCTTAGGTATGCCTTTGTGGGTTCAACATTATTGCAATGAGTTTTTAAATATAAAAACGACATCATCTTATACGCACTTTACTCTGCCTTCATGCCACAATTTGCCACACTGCTATTTTGAATCGGAAAAAAATCCCCCTGCTATTAAATGGAGAGCAAACATAGGTGTAAACATAGCAAACAGTAGTAATCTCCATGTTGACGTAACCTACCTGGTTATAACTGGAGTCCATTGGCAACAGGGGATGGAGACCGCCAGCCAACATATTTCCTGGAACTACAAAGGGGACCCAAGTTTGAATTCAGTTTTTCCGTATTATATTGCATCTACAAACAAAATCCTATTTTAAACTCACTTAGAAAAAAAGCTCATGTTGTGTTTAGCATTTGGGCGAGCACAGTTCTATTTTAGTCATGTATGGGAGCAGAATGGGCATAGCATGCAGTATAGTGGGAGGCTATTGCGTGGGTCTCCAAGAGGATGGCTGACCTTGTAACCCACCACTGACTGGCAGCGGAGGCAGCGACTGTGGGAACTGCAGTGTCTGTAAGAACTGTTGTTGCTGCTGAAATTACAGACAAAAACAACATGAATATACGAAGATGTGACCCCACGAACATCACCGTCTCATTTCACTGGTTTTAAAAACACCTCTTCAAAGAAAAATAACACAAATAAACCTACCGCTGTCATATTGGCGTCAGGTGGGGGGTAGCCCAAGAGAGATGTCTCTGGCTTATCTTCTCGTCTGAAACTTGAGACGAGAGCAGGAAGCAAAGACATATTTTGATAATTGGTCCAAATATATGAATAGCATGTTTCAACGCCACTCTGGAATGGTCACTTACTTCTGGTTCTTGAGTGGTTTTGCGACCTCGGCGTAAACTCGGACGCCATCGATGGAGAGGGGCCGGGGCTTCGTAAGGAGCTCCACCAGACGCGTTACTTGCTACACAAAGTAAAATTCATGTTAGAGCACTTTTTGTGTAGAACCCCCCCCCCCCAAACAAGCGAACACACGCTCAGCTAGCACTAGGATTTGTCATTCATCAGGAAATGTTCAAGCAATATTTCCCCTATTTGACATATTTGGCTTCACGTTGGCTTCACTTCCACCATGAAATACATGACACACCCCTTTTTTGCCCATTAACATTGACAATTGTTCTTCACAAAGTCAACTCAAAATCTGGTTACCATTTGAATGGGGAGTAAACAAACAAAGTAAAAGCAGCAAGTAGCTTATCACTACGTTTTTAATTAAAATTGTAAAAAGCTTATGGGAATCATGAAGTGCATGGTAATTGGTTGCAGTGATGCAAAAGCACTACATCATTGTTATGGGTACCGGTCCAGCACAATATGCAAAGAGAGAGAAATATTGCTTCAAGTGAGCTTGAAGGAATGCCTTTAGAGGTTAACAAATACCTCGTGGGAGTCCATGTCAACGAAGCAGAAACATTTAGCGCCTGGTGTTTTGCCCTTGACGAGACGGACGTTCTTCTCATCCAGATAGGCAAAGGGATCCAGGGACTTCAGGATGGTCTCCACTGTGGTTGTGGGCTTCACGTTCTTAATTATCATGGCTTGAGAGAAACACGAGGAAGACGTGGGACGTGTTAACTTAAGGAAGAAATAAATGTAGTATATTCACAGCCATTATTGCTCTGAGCCGTATGGATGCCACAGTTTTACCGGAGCAAATACAAAGTCATTGTACACAATGCCTATTCAGATAGAGTGAATGTCAAAAGCCAATGAGGATTAGGACCTTAGCTAGGCAATGTGCACAATAATGAAAGTCCCGCCCTGTACTTTACAAAAGTTTGAATATGGTTTCCTGTAATGCTGCTTATGTACATACCACACATATAACAGTCAATTCTTGGAACATGAACCTACTCTTGCTCTCTTTGAAGATGGGATCGGTGTTGTGTGGGGCCTGGCGGGGCGGGTTTCGGTTGGCCCAGGGCTCGGCCTGCTGCTGGCTGTCCTGCTGCTGCTGCTGGTCCACCTGCTGCTGCCAGGCCTCCGGGGTCATGTCCGAGCTCCGCTGCCACTGGGCCGCGGGCTGCGGGGGCTCCATCAGGCCAACCCCCTTGGAGCCGTTCAGACCGGGCTTTGGCACGTCTTTGACTGGCACGTCTGGAATGGGCAGCAGCGGCTTCTGGACCTGGGGTGCGTTGGGAGTCGATTCCTGCCCCAAGTGGGAGATGAAGACATCGGTCAACCAACAGTTTCAAGAATTGAATCTTTAGAGGGTGAACTGATGGTTTACAGTAATGTGAAAGCTGTGAAGTGAACTTACGAAAGCAAAGGGATTCTTTTCTGGTTGGACGTATTTCATGGAAGCTGTTTTATGGCCGACTTTGAGGGAACCCTGAAATGAGAGAAAATGAGCTCACTCACTGGACAACTTCAAGTGCATCACCTACATACCCAGAGTACCCATCATGCACTATGGCAGACTAAGCCCCCCAACCCCCTCAGCCCCAATCATGAATGAAAAAAAAAAAAAAAGGCAACCATATGCGGTTATTTAACAAGGCTAGCTTCGAAAAAGGTTCAGAATTCCTTAGAGGAAATGTCCTTTCCCCTTCATAATATATATAAATCAGAGTCAAAGTCTTTGCACGGAAACACAAAAAAGGAAACAATGAGTCCCAAATAGGATTGACCTGCTTAAACACCAAAAATTATCCCTTGTGAACCGCTTATACCACCAGCAACATGTGAATTTGCAGTAAATTTAAACCAAAATGGGTCATACCAGACCACATAAAAAAAAATAGTGTAAACTGACATTACTAAAAGGTACATGTGATATTTCCTATTTAAAGAACATGAGACAATAGACGCTACGATCCAGGCGCTAATCCAGTCAATACTAAATCCGTTCAATCTGAATACAAACTTTAACATTAAGCCCATTTTAGAGAGATAACGGCTTAGCAATTAAAATATATAGACCCGGCCATGCATATAAAATGCATTTTGAAAGCAAGAACCACATTATATAGCCCTATGTCCCCATCACATACTCCTGGCATAAATACAAAAAACAATAAAAGAATCAATACCCCAAGGATCAATATGGCTCAACAGACTGCGCAGTCAAGATGGCGCCAATGTGAAGGGACGCCATTTTTCAGGCCCCCCTCGAACTAATGTTCATATTTGTATTGAGCTTTCACATTAAGATAATACTAGGAAAACTACACAAGCTGCCCAAGTTGTGGCCTTTGAATCGTTCAAGTCACAAAAATATCCAAGCAGAAATAAATCAGTGTTCCAATAATCCATCAATAACTAAACAGAACTGATTTGAACAGATGTGCATCCCCTCTACATTCAGTTGCATATGAACGACATGAACCCGTTATGGGATAGTGTCCAAGATTGGCTTGAAAATGCACAGGACATTCACTTAAGACAAAGCAAAGCAGTCGAAAGACTGCAAAAGGTCTAGAATCAAGATCATGATGATGAATAGAGACAAGAGACATCCAGACCGTCAAGTGGTTCAAGACCATCAAGTTCAGAAAAAGGGTCTCTGACCATAAGAAAGAAGCCCAGGAAGGCTATTTTTGGCAACATAGATCACATGCTGAAGGTTTAAGTGGAAATCCAGACAGGGGAATCAAGAACTTCTGAGGCATGATAGGAAGTATGTGGGATCATGTGAAAAGGTTGTTGCATTCAGACATGAGTTCAGCACCTTTTAATCCACCACTTTCCCATGAACAGGTTGTTGCTTACAAACGCAATTAAATCATAAAATGCTGCCGCAACGGATAGAAAAAGGTGTCTTTCTACAAATACTGTCTGGACCACAGAGATTTTCTGACTGTGGTCCTGAAGAGAAAATGTGATCTTCATATAACCGGGCAATGGGTTCCAGGCATATTATCAACACAAACATGTAGGAATCATTCAAAAGTGTGGAGAACCATACAGGAAGGTTGATGGATTTTAACCTTTTTCTGAATCTATGTTTTTTTAAATAATTTGTCGCATGATTTGTCGATCACAGTGAACTGGCTTAAAGATTAGGTAAAGAAATGCTTAACTCGCATTAGCGATAGCAGTGTATATGATCCCAGTCCCATACAATGTAAAACAAAAAACTCATTTTGAGGAATCCCATTAACATTAGCTATAACATGTAATTGCTAGTTGCTTCTTTGTAACATGGGGCTGGTAAAAATGTAAATCTCAAAATAATGCTGTCAAATGACAACAATAAATAAAAGACACCCCTTTTACAGGACCCCATCACCCCCTCCCCCACGTTCTACTAAAAGCCTTCTCAACCCCCCAAAATCCTGTTGGGAGAGAGGGCCTTCGTAGTGACGAGGATGGGCCACCTTGTTCGACTCCATGAAGTGGACTGCATCCTCGAGGTTTAAAAACTCCACATAGGCCGTATCGTAGCTGTAACCTGGGGACAGCATTTGAAATACAGATGGGTTTTTGTTAGTCAAAGCCAGTAAGGACAGTCACGCGGTATAACATAAAATAAAACAGCACGTTGTGAATGAATCGAGAACAGTGAGCATATTTTTCTATGAACATAATGTTTACCTTCATGACACAGACATTCAGTGTAATTTTCATTATGTTTTTTCTCTCTTCCATCAATCGAGTGTTCACTGCACTTCTGACTTTACGATGACAAGATGCATGATAGCCAAGCCTTTGCAGACAGATATCCCAAACCCAGATATGGCCAACATATGGTAGCCAGACAGATTTTGGCACAAGAGTTTGAAAATGTTGCCGGATGTTAACTTTATATAATTTTTTCCTAATGAAGATATTGTTCACGTTTCCGATCTCTTAAGAAATTGGATCTTGACAGAAGGCTTAGGGCAACCTTTTTTTATTTTTTAAGATACATAAACTTTATTAATCCCAAAAAGGGGACCAATAGAAACAATGAGAAGCACTATCAAAGTAATCTATTTCACTTTCGCTGACAGTGACCACTCTCTCTTGTTAGCCAACCATGTGATTCATGCAAAACACAATGTAGTGAACCACTTGTGATCAAACTTTTGGTGACTGACATCAAGTATGTTTAACATTGTTGCAGTGTTGAGGAAATCTCTGAGACAGTTGACAATGACCCTACATTCTCAGAAATGAAAGATGTGACTGTTACGACACAATACCCACTCTCATACAATCGAGCGAACTTAACACCAAGACCGGAAAAAAAGCAGCAAAGAAGCTTTAGAAAAGAGGAATGCGAAGGTTCGAGTATCGTATTGGCGAAATATATCGTGGTACAATGGGGCGCTCGTTTGCCCAAAGAAAAACATTTCCATACAGCAACTTATTTCTCACCTGGAACAACACTTTTTATTTTCATCCCCTGCATTGACACTCCATCGCGAACAACAAAGGCACCAAGAATCTGCAAAAGTATTAATTAGAGTTACTACAAAAGAAAAAAACGTCTGACCATTTATGCGAGTGCAACACAAAATCGAATCTTACCTGCTCCATTGTGGCAGTCTTTGGGATGCCAACTATGGATATCGTATTGGAAACTTTGTCCTCCATTGACGCACTCCTGTAATCTTGATCCTTTCCGCACACATTTTGGTGAAAATAGATTAGACAGGCAGAAATGTCTTAATTTGCAACTATTAGCCTACTTTGATAATACAAAACCAATGGCAAAAGAAATTCTACTAACCTGAGAGCCAGAGTCACTAAACTTCGTAGGAGGGTTGGGTTTAGTCTCTTTCAGAAGTTTATCAGGTCTCTGAAAGTCCTCATGTTTAAAATCAAAGGGCCTTGTAGATCCTGTTCTATAATCAATGTCCCTGTAGTCTTGGTCTCTGCCCTGTGCTGCGTTGCTACTTTGGAAGTCTGTCGCAATCTTGCTGACCTCAGGTCCCTGATTATGTGGCGTATTATTTGGTCCTGGAAAACAATCACTCTGTCCCTTAAAACCCGGGGGTGGCAGATTTTTCTCTTGATTGTAAGTGGGCCTTGGAAGGAGAATTGATGTACTTTGAGGCTGCTTGGGATCTTTTATGTCAAGCCATGGTTTACCCTTGTTCTCTACAGCGAGCGGGCCCTGAGGTGCACCCATTCCTGGGAAAGGAAGGTTGCTTGGTGGTTTGCTGCCCACTGCTGGGAGATTCATGGCCCCAAAGGGGCCGCCACGGGAGAAGCCAATTTCTTTTCCAGGGAATTCCAATAATGACCTATCCCGGCCTTTAAATGCTGATGGAACTGGCAAAATTCCCTCTCTACCAAAACCTAAAGGTCCACTTTTGTCTGTTAAGCCCTCTAGTCCTTTACTTGTATTTGAAAATGATGTGTTTTTCTGCTTGTTACGGTTCTTCCATTCTTCAGCGAGAGTCATTTCTTCACCACTTCTATAGTCCATTAGTGAACCATCCAAAAATTCCCCCTCGCCACGTGAATCTTCTGGTCCCCTTAAACCCCGTCGTTGAGGGTTACCAACATCCGGGGGCATGTCTGACCTTGATCTCTCACGATCATTATTGTTCCCAAAACGCAAGGGAGATCGTTCCCTACCTCTAAAGTCGTTTGCCGGTCCGGGACGATTTCTGAAGTCCATATCTGAATCAAATCCTCCTCTAGACTGGAAGGGAGGGCCCCCTCTTCTATCGAACTCCATCATCCTCCTCTCGCGTGCGGGCATGTCCAGGCGACAGCCGTCAATGTCATCCATGCCCTCCTGAGGCCTATCACGCATGTCCCTAAAGCCATCGTTCCTCTCCATCCGGTCCATGGGAAAAGACCTTCTGCCATCCATATTTTGATTGTTGAACCTGGGCATGTCTCCACAGAACATATCCCTGTCTCTCATGTCCCTGTCTCTCATATCCATGAACCTGTTATTTTGGTCCCGTGATGGAGTACCTCTCCCTTCCATGTTTGGAGAGTTCCTACCACCGAAATTTGATTGATTTAAAAGCTTGTCTTGGATGGTTTCCTCACCCTGCCTCCTCATGTTGAAGTTGGGCTCTTCTCCAGGTCTGAATGAATCTCTGTTTGGACCTCTACCTCGCATTTCATGTGTTTCCATTTCACCCCCTCGACCCCTCGTGTTAGGACCATCCATCCTCCTCATGTCCATAGGTGGTAGATCGCGAGGTCTTTGGCCCATATTACCCATTGGACCCATGTTCATGCCATCCCTACCTCTAAACTCAGGCATGGGACCATCTCTGCCCCCAAACATGTCTCCACGACGATCACCACTGGAATACACATTACTATGGTTAACGGCAACGCAATAAATAACAAGCTTAAATACACTTACACACATATTAACAAAGACATACAAGGGAAACAATTATTAATGAAAATATTATAACCCAAGTCTCCGTCCCCTGCTGTCCATCTGTGATTCGATAGAAATACTGAACTTTCTTCTAAAAAAAGATATAACCTGGGGCTGTGTTGCAGCGCAAATGAAAATAAGCCGATAAGCACACATCAAATGAATTCTTACCGAAAGGGTGGCCCCCCTCGTGGTCCTTGCCCAGGTCCATCCCACATTATTCTTTACTTCTCCAAACAGTCTATCACCTGGTAAGATAGTGTTCATTACAAGTTCACACATTTGGAAAATATATAAAACAAATATAAGGGCAAACCTACCACTAGTTACATCCATTCTGCTGCTACATTTGCTTCTGCTAGATCTAGGACTACGGCTACACATTGTATACTGCAACTTGCAGCTGACCTCAGCAGACGGTCAACAACACGAGCATTTCAACACATCGTTTAGATCTGCCAATGCAACATGAGTGGTCTACCACAGATAGACGACCTGCGAAGATGGTTGATGAGGCCTACTGTGGTTCATCAATGGTCGTCAATTATTAGTTATAAGAGCCGCGCGATTTATGAGAATATACACATCAATATCATAAGCGACAGTAAAAACCGGTTGTTTAAATGTAGTCTACCTCATTACCAAATAAAGCTCTAACCTTATATCTAGAGAATGAGGTCATCGGCTAGCGTTTGTTCTAACATTAGGTTGGCTAACATTAGCAATGACGGTTTATTAACCTTGTAATGAAGACGCAATAGCTCGTATTATAATATTATGAACTGCACTGTACTGATTCAAGGGCACTTTCAGTGTAAATGACCTACCTGTATTATTTACTCTGCTATTCTGCTAAGTCTACGCAGGGGTCCAATTCGGAGCAAAGGCAATAGTTTAAAATGGAGCCTAGCCCACTTTTTCCGGGAGTGACGGCGAAGCCTGGCGTAGTTTAGTAGGAACCCTGGGAGTTGTAGTTTTATCAAGGCTGGGCGATTTCCATTGGCACATGTTTCTATACAGTAGCATCAATACACAAACTGTTATATCATGAAGTCATCAAAATAAATCACATGATGTTTTATTCATATTTGGACATTGCGTGATCTCAGGGGATTTCCTCAAAGCAATCAATTATAATAATGTTTGTTTTTGGGCCTGAATTGCAAAGAACAAGTAAGGTCATCATCTTCCGCTTATCCGGGGTCGGGTCGCGGGGGCAGCAGCTCTAGCAGGGGACCCCAGACTTCCCTTTCCCGGGCCACATTGACACATTGAGAACAAGTAAGGTAACTTGCATATTAGTTACACAAAGTAACTATATATATATATATATATAATATAACATAGATATGGATCAAGTTAAAAGCTTGATTACACATTTGATTACATTTTTATCCAAATTTGTTGGGTTGAGGCATGTCTAGAACTAGCTCGGGCTTTGTGTTGAGTTAGCCTAGGCCTTTGTTGTTTTCTACCTATATACTGTTTTGTTTTTGTCTTTGTTTTGAGCTAATGTAGCCTACAAAAAAATTCCAAAAGCCTTGGCTGTGTGGTCATTTTTTTCTTTTGAATTTAATTGTATTTGGATGCTATAAAATATATAGTTCGGAGGCCTATATATAAAATAGAATAGCATCAAATGAAGTAGGCATAGTCTGTTATAATGTATATCAATACTTAGTTCCATTGTTGCCTTTGCAGTACTTGCGTGGATGTTAGGCTATATAAGAAGTAAGTGAATTGTCAAGATAAAACTCAAACTTCTTGTAAAATACTTCAGAGAAAAAAAACGTTTCAGCATTTACAAAATTGCTTAATTTATTGAGTCACAAGCACATTAACAAATATTTAGCTCAGCTAAAATCTGCCAAATACACAAATCAAGAATAAAAAATAATTCACATGGAATACAATATAAAACAAGAATACAGACTCTAAACAAATAGCTACAGGACAAAACATCAATATCAGCTGTATTAGATCACCCAATAAAATGACAAAAATCTTTTGTAAAAAAAAAAAGAAGAAGAAAAAGACAAGTAAACATCACAGGATCCTTTTAAAATATTTCAGTGGCTAAGATTTTCAACAAAAGACCTACAGAAAACAAAACAAAAACATATTCAGCTACTGTACATTAGAGCCACCTTTAGACTGCCTTTCAAAGAGAAACAAACATGAGACACCAGGTGCGGGTCGGAATAATAGTGAGAAAAAACATTTTGTGGGCCTACACAGATCGCAAAAGGCCAAAATGTATCGCTTGGACATAGGCCTACGGCTGCATGTGAAAGAAACATAAATGAAGGCAAGAATCGAATAGCTTATACATTAAAAGATCATGTTGTGGGCCTTTCGGTAAACAAACATCCCCGTCTTGCTTGTGGGTTAAGCAGTCTTGTCTCCCAGAGTTTGTGCTGATGTCTGCCCGTTGCGTCTCTCCCCGGCCTCCTCATCTCGTGTGGCCTCGGCGGGTGCCTGGATGATGCCAGTGTCTGTGTCTGGAACCTGTTCCTTAGCGGAAGCGTGCTCCATGCTGGTGGAGGCGGTCCCTGGGGTGGAGAGGGGAGGAGCGGGGCCGCTGTTCGGGGTGAGGGATCCCACCACAGCCCCTGGGGTGGGGCTGGAGGCTCCGGAGTCCCCCTGCTCTGGAGCTCGGAGTCTCTTCATGAGGGTGGTCACCCGTACAGCTTTCTGTAGGAGGGTCAAAATGCTTGGGTTAGTCCACTACTTGTCTGACACACTGGATACATTGTTTGTGTTTTTGGAAAGAAGAAGAGGAATACCTTCCACTTGGCTTTAGCAAAGTTCTTTTCTATTTGTGCACAAACTCCATCCTTGATATTCTTATCAGAGGCTGCGTTCCCAGATATCCTGATCAAATGAGGGCAAACATATGGTGAGGTAATGATCTGAGGAATTGCCTATGCCATAGAAAATATCTCTTTGCTGTTATTATGCTGTTATATCATCCTGAACAATTATATTAACGTTTATTGCGATGCTGATGAAATTCACAACAACTTAGCTATGAAACTAAATGATCACAACCGTTTATGAACGGATGTAGCATCTAGTTGTGACATGTTGCTCTCGACATCTCATTGTCAGGAACTTAAAGATATTTTGTTGTTGTTGTGGCTGTTGTGTTAGTAGGCCTCCCTTGAGACTCAGTCTTTGCAAGCAATAGACTGAAAGTGTCAAAGGTTTATAAATTGTGATATTATTACACCAACAGTTGCATAACTGTTGAAAGAAAGTGTATGTATCCTAATCATGATGGTGTTTCAATGCATCAATGTACAACTAATCAAAACATCTTTTACCATTCATGACCAATAGCCTCCTGTGCAGTTAGTCGCTGATCTTGATCCACTTCCAACAAAGATGCCACTAGATTTTTGGCTGAAGAACAAAACAAAAATGAAGTACAAAACCTTGACATTTATTCAATTGATGCCAACTTCAAAAGACACAGAGTAATTAATCTATCCCTGTTAATATATTCAACTGATACCAGAGTCTGAAATGTCATCCCAGTACGGGGAATCAAATTCATAGTCCCCTGACAGGATCTTCAGGAAGAGGCTCTTGTCACGGTTGTCATACTCCTCCTCTTCAGCATCGTTATAGAAAGGAGGGTTTCCTGACAAACTGCACAGAAAATAGAGCCATCAAGATGACAGGATTCACTAAGCAAATAAACGTTTCACTGTGCAAACAGAGGGAGGATTATTTGTGTATATACTCCAATGTGTCCATGTGTTAAAGGTCTTAAATAAGAGGAACCTTACAGTATATACATTATGACTCCAATGGCCCAACAGTCAACAGGCCTTCCATACCTCTGCCGCCCAACCACTTCAGGAGCTGAGAGAAAACAAAGTGGCATAGTGGAATAGAGTAGAGGAGTAGATTACAGTAGACATTGACATTTGAAGGATTCATGGTACTGGGGTTTATATGTGATAATTGGTGAAACTCCATTATTGTACTACTAAATTAGTATAGTTTATTTGGAACCTTACCAAGATATTCTGGAGTGCCACATGGGTCTTTAATGAGTCCATTTTCCATCTTTGCTAATTGAAAGTCACTGATGACAATTTTTGAGTGCTTCAGACGATTGAAGTACACCAAATTCTCCAGCTAAAATAAAGAAACAAATGAATGCAATCAATTGAAGTGGTTTCAGCATATTAAAGGTGGACCTATGCCAACAGTCTGGATGATTGGTCATGAGATGATTGGTGAAATAAATGCTTTTCTTTATCACTAGGTGTCAGCAGTGCATCTGTATACCTTGAGGTTTCTGTGGACTACTTTCAAAGAGTGAAGGTAGGCCACCGCTTCCAACACCTGCCTCACGACATTACTGGTGTCCCTCTCGGAGTAATAGCCTTGGTCTAAGATCCAGTCAAACACCTCTCTGCCTGTTGCGCTGAAAGATGTTCCATCAGGTTAAACACCTTCCCAAGTGGCCACAGTAATGGTTTCTGAACACAATGTTTCACATCGTGTTCAGAAACCCCCAAAATACAAAGGCCAGTTCATACAGCCTGATACAGATACACTGTGCATCCAAGGCTTATATTCAACCATTGAGGATGCTTGTATAGCACGACCTTTCCTCCAATAATACTCACATTTCCATGAAGAGAAAGTACTCTTTCTTAGTTTCAAAGGTATCGACCAGCTGGAGTATGTTGTGATGTTTAACCCTTTTGGAAAAGGAAACAAGTTGAGGAATAGGATAAATAAAGAAAATGGAGAGGTGGACGTCCCCATTCAGAATATCAGCATGAGCAGTAGGTAGTAAATATACTGTAAATACATAATACGTTTGTAAATACTACACAATATTCTTCAATTGCTAGAAGATTCCATCATGAAGGCTACCCTATCAACTTTATTCTAAATATGTATACCACTACATTTAAAGCCCCACAGTAGGTGATTACATATCAGCAGACATTTAAAAAATAAAATAATTCATATAATAAAGATATACAGTATATTGTATATATTACATACATCACATTGCAGTGATGTAATGTATGTAGTGATGTATTGCAGAATATAACATAAAACATATGTAAATCATCATCATTTATAATACACTCAGTACTTACATCTTCAAGATCGTAATCTCATTTTTGGCAGCTTTCCTTACTTTTCTTCCATCCTTTTTTAGGAACTTTTTACAGGTGTACATTTTGAGTGTATTCCTGTCCTTTGCCCGGAATATCTCACAGAACTCCTCACTGAGAAAAACAACCAACATAGAAGTACAATTATAAACAAATTACGTTACATGTAAAAAAAAAAAACATGAAGCAGGTTCACAGTGGAGTACTCACGTTTTAACAATCTGTCCCAGGTCATATTTGTCGGTCACCTCTGAGGGATTATTGTAATCCTTCCTGTCCCCAAGTGTCAGACAACCAAATGGCATGGCAGCTCCTGCCCTCGCCTGCACAGTCACAAAATAAGTACAAAAAACAAGAAGGTACAACAGTAAACAGAGATTGACATACAAGGTCAAGTCCAAAGCTGTGATTCAATTTTATCTTAAGGGTCCCTATTATACCCCCTGGTCTAGAGGGTAGATTGTGAAATGGCTTGTAATGGCTAATGATCATCACACCTGGTGGTAAAATAGGGGTCCTTTAAATTATACATTTTTTCAACCTTTTAAAAAAAGATATAAGGTCCCTTTTAGATAGCAGTAGCAAAGAATAGTTTCATTCACAGAGCAGCACCAGATCGTTTATCAGCAATAACAGAAATGGGATCACGTAACTACTCTAAACTATTAGTGCTCCACCTCTGGTATTGCTTGCAAAATCAAGCCACGCATAAATCCCATGGGAACCCTTTATTTATAATGCTCTTACCGCTTGGAGTCAATACAACCTTACCTATAGTTCAATAGCTGTATTGACCTAAGTTGTACAACCTTACCTGTAGTTCAATATCTGTATTGACCTAAGTTGTATATGTACATAATCGCAAACAGTTTTTGGTTACCCTGCCATTTCAGAATGTGTGTATATGGAAAAAGTCTGTAAACCCTTTTCATATATTCTGAAACAATTAAATATAAACAATATCAAATAAGTCACAATAATGTAATGTTAAATTGTAATACGCTGGGTTTTTATGACGAGATGGTGATTAAAATGTGAGATTTATCTATTTATATCTTATTCCTCCAACACACAGAAACATACCAATATAGATTTACATATTTATGTAAATCATTCATCAGTGTTTTTACAGTTATGGATTAATATTAAAGCGTGAGGGTTAACTCTAAAACAGGCTGAACACCGCCTTAAGTCAGTCAAAGGATTGGACCTGAAAGCAATAGATAAATTAGTGAATTTATTGTTTAAAGCGATTCCCTGTGCTGAGTCCTTGCTGTGAAGGGATGAAAGGCACTTCACTTCTGCTGCATCAGAGATCTTTCTTCTGGTGCTTTTCAAAGTGTTTCCACAAAATGTTTCCAAAGATAATGTTATCACAGTTTGGCTGTGGCATTGGAAGTTCACAATGGGCAAAGTTAGTTGCAAGGTCTTATTCAGTTTATCATGTTCCATTTCTTGTATAAGCCAAACAGGCACATGGCACTTTAGTATGATGCTACAAGCATTATGATTATATGGTTGATTCAGTCTGGGATGTACTCCACCCTACAGCAGTTTTGTACTGATGAAATGTATTTTCAATGTGTTTATGTAGAGTCCTAGCCTGACATCGCCAGACCAACTCACAAATGTGTTTTAGTCTGGAACCTCTCAGTTAATTTTCAATTTCCAAGGGGCGTTCTCAACAGGCACAGACCAAAATGCCTCTGGAAGCAACTGGATAGCCATACAACCACTCAGAGAAACGAAACGTGTGACGCATTAGCAGTAGCCATCTTGGTTGTTTATGAAAATGCCTCAACTGGGCTCACATAGGGCCCCCCCTACAGTCATCGTACCATACCCGCCCCATATAAGATAAATGGTTGTGAATGGCTCGACCCAGGCCAGGTCTGCTGGAAATCTGTCTGAACGGGAGGGGGGCCTGACGCATATGCCAGAGCAAATAAGACATGAGCTCGAAGGTTCGTCGGGTTCCCATAGTAGAGTCCTTTACTTGATGTTAAATCATGGAGGTTATTAAGTCAAGTCCTATCAACATTGCAGATGCACCCTCTCTGGTTTGTGTTCATCATTTATATACAATCCCATATATGGCTCATCCACAATGAACTGGCTATAGTACAGTCGTTTGTGTGTTGTCCGAATTCTATTTGTGGACACAGGTCTGTTGGTGAAAGTCTGTCTATGGGTGTGAAAGTCTGTGGCCATAAGCCAAAGTAAAGGATTTGGTGAAAGTCTCTTCAAAGGAACTGGCAGTGTCGGCACAGATGGTCGAACAAAGGCAAATTCTGTGCGGTTCATCAACGACGACCTAACTGTTTACTCTGCTGTGCCAATCACATTTAATGTCATTAAAGATGTTTTACAATCGATTTTTTATAATAGGTTAATAATAGGTTGTCTACTCACTCAAATCAGTGCAAGACCATTAAGAATTTCAAGTTCCCTGATATAAAATCCCTTAGTGCCTTCATCTCTGCTTACCTTTTCGTTATGCTTTGATCGTACCGATGCTTCCCTGTACCTTGAGCATCACTGGCTTGCATGAACAGTTGTCGGTTGCCTGGTTACCACGTGCAATACTGCATTCAATGCTACCGTTTCTCTTCAAAAGAAGAATTTGCATCATACGTAAACACACAAGGTATTTATTTAATTTATTGTATGTATTTATGCAATTTATGTATTTCATCTTTTTAGACAACTCCATTAACAATTGATACATATCCTACCCACTGCCCACATTTAGCGCATGAATTTATAGACAGTGTATCTTCAGTACACAAGTAGTGACTCCTGACTTATTGTCCTACCTGTGATGCTGTTTTGAGGCTGGACTCAGTGTTTAAGTTGAATCTTAGACTTAAACTGAGACAGATGGCCAACTTTTATCCAAATGGATTAATTATTTAAAATAACATTTTCATATCCTTATTTAAAGAAAGATTTGCTTAATTAAAAAAATTATTGAATCAACTTTGTGTTATTTTCCTTCGGACAGTTGAATTCATATTTTATTCTTCTAAAAGAGGTAAGGATCTTTAGTAAAACGGATGATAGTATCAAGTGGGATTGATAAAGTCCTCATCAACAGATTTAGGCAGGACAAGGGACAACCCCCTCCCTAGGTTCCTGAGAACAACTATATCCCTTTAAACCCAATAACTGTTAACATAGTCACTTTGACTTGTCTTGCTCACTGCACACCAATGTATGCCATCTATATCATTAACGAGCAAGAAGCTGCTTAATCCCATCATGAATGACATTTAATTATATAGATCTAGATTTTACTGTCACTTTAAATACAAGCATTAGCTAAAAAGTAAATACTTAAACATTATTAATGCAATCTTTTAAACGACATGAATTTCCTTCCATCTTTGATGGAAAGAAATTATGCACCAGGTGCATTGGTTTAATTTACATTGACCTCCTTTTCACTTGAACTCAAGGCAAATAAACACTTATTTGATCCTCAAGCTATATTCTCTCGATTCCCAACTACCCTCAGAACCACCCGTTGTTAAAATGTTGGTTTATTTTGTGGCTCCAACAACTGAAAAGATGGCACGAGCATGAAGCATCAACAAAAGGCTCTTTAGAAACCTGGGTGACGTCACAGACGCCGCATCTTGCAGCAATATCTTCCCTTTTTTCTGTCTGTATGAGAGTCAAAATATATGAAATATATTAATGAAAAATTTCGTATGTGCCCATTTCAATTATTCTAAATTGAAATCCAAACTACAGACCTATAGTTGCTGATAGGGGTAAAACAAAACAAAAAAGAACCTTAGCTTAATGTCACACTTCTGTATGCATCTTTCCCATTTTAGTAGACTAAATGTGATGTTTAGCGTGAGCACCCAAGTGTGTAGCACAAGTAGGCCCTTGGCTAACACCGCCTAATGTCGACCTTTGCTCAAACGGACACTCCACACTTCGCTCCACAAGTGTCCCCGAAGAGGCGCAGCGTCACCAGTGAAGTACAAAATGTGAAAGCTTTATCACTTCGACAGATGAGTACGCTTTTCTACACATTATGAACTAATCAATGAAACTGCACCATGAACCGTCTCACCGAAATCCTGGAATTTGATTCAAAACATTTGTTCGTGTTCCGGAACCGTTTAGTGCGGCAAGATCAAGTGTTTATGGGTGTGAAAGATGAAGCTCATGTTTATTCATATAAGATAAGGTGTCGGGGACAGTATGAAACTGTCAGGCTGTGAAATGGATCCCAAGACATCTGCAGAGGATATCTGGCTACGAGCAATGCGCATTTTCTATTGAATTTCATTTAGCCAAATTATACCGAATACATAGTTGCAGATCGTTAGTCAAACGCGGCCGATGCGCAATATTTCAGCGGTTAAATTTACATGAATGTTAGGCTAGTGTTTGCATATAACAAAATCATATTTATTGCACACAAATGCAACCCGTGAAAACTGATATAATCAGTAAGGATCGTTTGATTGTACGAATGTTGACCAAGGTGATGGGATGTATAACACGTGCAAAAGTTTTTGAAACTAATAGTGTGTGTTTTTCTAATCCCTCAAAAAAGGATAACACTCTTTTAAATAAAAAAAAAGAAAATAAGACAATAACTGTAATTGTTTATACAGCGTATTGAGAAATGCCCCAAATGACAAAGGCTATAGGCTACACCCCCACTTACCTTCAGTAAGTGCACACTTGGAATAAACGCGAATAATATCCAAAATGTGTTTTACTTCAACTTCTCTTGTAGATACTTGAGAGATAGATCTCTTGAGATAGCTACAGATCCGCGCCAATTTCAACTCTGCCTCTGCATGCGAGCACAACGGACGCGTAATGGTAACTCTATGCTATGATGCAGAAAGGCGGGGATATGCATGCGTGTGTATGGTGTGTGTGTG
>OOFG01034723.1:1630-16333 GCA_900323295.1 Molva molva
TGTGTGTGTGTGTTTGTGGGGGGGGGGGGGGGGCTCTACATTCGTTAACCATGTGAATCCCCAGGAGACAACGCAGCCTTACCCAGTGGCTCCAGCTCCTGTACACTCTCCCTCCACACCGGCTCAATGTGGATGCAGGCAAAGCACCAGTCCGAGGTCACCTTGATGAGGTAGGGCCGCCGGTAGCTGTCGGGCAGCACGTCGCTGTTGAACTGCGCGTGGTGCAGCAGGTACTTGCTGTCAGCAAAGTCCCTTGACCTGAAAGCATTTCACAATAATAGCAATTTTTTTCCAATAGCTGATGTTATTTTGTCAAATATTAAATAACTTGGTAATGCCCTGCCAGAGAGGGCAAGTGTTTTCAACTGAAGCATAGAACATCTTTCACACAACAACAAATATCCATCATACATCTTTGAGTTGAGTCAACTTGCCTGGGGAAGTGGAAGAAGGACTCGTCAAAGTAGAAGCTGTTGTGGAAGCTACGGGATCCCTGTTGCTGTGAGTGACCAAAAGGCTGGTTGTCTTCCATCTGGCCATAGCGGTCAAAATTGGCCCTTCGCTCTTCATTTGACAGAATCTGTGTCATAGCAGAGCAGCACAAAGAGATTCAATTATAGAGAAACCAAGAGACTTTAAATAGGCAGGAGAAATAGGCCAAATAGGTCAAATGCATTCAGAACCGTTAGAAATGAATACAATATGCTTAACTGTGTTACCTTGTGATTAAGAATGCACAAACATAATCGACTTAAGTCTAATGAATTAAAAACACCAACCTCATACGATTTTGTAATTTTTATGAACATGTCTTCTGCTCCAGGGTCCTTGTTCTTGTCTGGATGCCTACACAACGATACGAATATAGCTTGTGATACAATCTAGAAATACCCCAAATGCACTATCAATGCAGTAATAACCATTACAAATTTAGTAGCCTACATTTGCTTGCGGACGAAGCCAATAAAAAACAACTACTGGCATGTATGTAACGTTATGCTATAATACTGATTATTCTCATCAAGAGGGTGAACCAGGACGACTTACCATTCTCTGGCAAGATGCTTGTACGCCTTTTTGATTTCCGATTGACTGGCACTCCTGCTTACACCGAGGGTTTTGTAAGGGTCGTTCTCAGGTGAACTTTTTACGAGCTGCTCTCCGAAAAGGAACACTATTACCACAAGCACTGAAGATATTCGACATTGGCGGCAGAACATCTTGATCACCATAGCATTGGCTACCTTATATGCTCTCGTATCAGCGAACCAAGCTAGCGTACGCTAATTCAACATGCCCTGTGAGGTATAACAGCGAATTTAACCTGAAACAATGCAACGCAATTATGTTACATGACTGTATCTGTTTGCCTATTGGTTGCGATGTTGACAATTAAAAAGACCACAGCATCCTTGACACTATTGTGAGCTAGCCTGTAGATGTATGAGCTAACGCAACCCTCGTCTCGTTAGCTTGTGTTGTGGAAGCAGCGCATGCTCCGAATGACAGCTGACGCCTCACAGCTGCCAAGCCTACAGTTAATAATTTCTCTCATCTTTTACTGTGTTGTTTCCTGCAACCCAATTTTTGAATTATGCTAAATTCAAAGTTTCATTAACTATTTATAATAACATTCAACTATATCCCTTTATATTCAATGTATATATGTATTTGTTCTATATAGTGGCAGTTTGCTATTATTACTAGGTCTACTATTTGTTATTTTTTGGTGAGATTATTAATTTTTAAAGACAAGTAATGGAAAAACAATCCATAGGTTTCCCTAAATGATTTCAAAAATCAAATACATTTTCCTGATAACTTGGATATTTAATGTATTCAGATTAAATCAGATCGTGTTTCCCTTGCCCTTATGTATTCAATTAGATGACATCGTAAATTGAGAGCTAAACAAATTGGAAATAATATGAGTTATAAATATGTAAATACCACAGATTATAAAAGATAAATATATATATACATTTAAAAAAATGGGGGCTCTTACTTATATGAAAAAGTGTACTTCCGCTTCCGTTTCGCCTGGATTCTGCGTGACGCTGGAACCACAGCTGTAGCTAGCGGTATCGAGACAGCACCATCCTTTGGTTGTACGGGATTAAAACTGGACTAAATATAACGTATCTATTTGGTTTGGTTTGATTGAACCTACCATACATAGGGCATGTCGCTCAATTGAAAACATGTTTTCAGTCCAATCAAAGGATGGAGATACCGTGTTGTGCTGGTTTGCTGTCTAGTGGGCTTTCAAAGTGAGCAGAGATCTTACATTGGTAGCTTACGTTTTTATTGTTGCCTCACATTACCCTGGCCGTGACACAACCGTGTTTCAATGAGCAGGTAATTTACCCGTCTTTACCAATATACACCGTTTTTGCTAACAACATTCTCTTTACAAGTTGAACACAGTGGTCTGCATTGCCTGTATAGCCACTGCGTAATAAGCCACGACGAAAAAACAGACTTTCTAATGTCTACCATTATCACTTTGTGTTGTTAATGGATTTTTGCATGTATCATTCAGTTCTTCAAAGAGCACGTGATTAACTATCAAACTGCATTATTGTTGTGATTTTGACTCTAGGCTCAGAACCATGAACTTGATACGCCTACTGTGTCGCCACAAGACGGTGCTGGTCATCGGCAGCGTGTGTTTCTTTGCGATAGTCCTGCTCTTTCTGGCCAAATGCACATCAGAAACCCTGAAACAGACTCAATCAGACCCTCCAGGCATAGCCCCCCGTGTCTATGCCCTCCAATCCCACCAAGAGCGTCCTGACCAGCCCTCGCGTGCGAAGGACCTCTCTGCTTTCCTGGTGGTTCTTATCACAACTGGACCCAAATACACGGAGCGCAGGAGTATCATCCGCAGCACATGGCTGACCAAGCGGGACTCTGACATTCTTCCCATGTTTGTGGTTGGAACTGCAGGGCTTCCTATCGAAGACCTTCAGAACATTAACACAGAGCAGGGCCGCCACAAGGACTTGCTCTTGTTGCCCGAGTTACGGGACTCGTACGAGAACCTCACACTGAAGCTGCTGCACATGTACTCCTGGCTGGACCAAAAAGTGGACTTCAAATTCGTCCTGAAGGCCGACGACGATACGTTTGCTCGCCTAGACCTTCTCAAAGAGGAGCTGAAGGCAAAAGAGCCCAGGCGACTGTATTGGGGCTTCTTCTCGGGACGAGGGCGGGTGAAAAGCGCTGGGAAGTGGCGCGAGAGCGCTTGGGAGCTGTGCGACTACTACCTGCCCTACGCGCTGGGCGGGGGGTACATCCTATCCGCAGACCTGGTGCACTATGTGCGGCTCAACGCCGGCTACCTCAAGACGTGGCAGAGCGAGGACGTGTCCCTGGGTGCCTGGCTTGCACCGGTGGACGTGAGGCGCACGCACGACACGCGCTTCGACACAGAGTACAAGTCACGCGGCTGCAGCAACAAGTACCTGGTGACGCACAAACAGAGCCTGGAGGACATGCTGGAGAAGCACCAGACGCTGCAGCGTGACGGGAAGCTCTGCAAGGAGGAGGTCCGGGTGAGGCTGTCTTACATCTACGACTGGGGCGTACCGCCCTCCCAGTGCTGTCAGAGGAAGGACGGCATCCCCTGATCCCATGTGTGTGTCCTGGTGTGTTTTAACCAATTTGTTCTTAATCCCCTTTACTGTTGATATTTTTGGATTCTTAGCCAATGCTTTTATTGTTTGTCGATTTTTGTATTTATTGTTAATTTATTATGGACCTGTGAGAGGAAACCTCACAATTTCTTAAATTAAACTTGGATGAAACACAGGGGGGCGGGGCTTTATTGTGTTAAATGTCGGAAAAGTATTGTATTTTTTACCTTATAATATTAATGTATTGGGGATGTGTGTACATAGAGGTGCACACTGAATGTAAACAGGGTTGTATAGGGTTCTCCAGATATCTCTAGACTTCTCGACTGGAGCCCATGCAGGGTGTTTTTGTATCGATGAAAGCACTTAGCAACTTGTGGTCAATTGATCAAACAGCTGAAAAGACATGCGGTGCAGTGAATGTATGGTCACGGTACGAACTCACTTGGGACACTAAAATACTATTGAATAGGGCATAATGTGGTGTTGTTTTCAGAACATGCTACATCCAGTAGTTTGCCACATCCCACCCTCAATGCATGTTCCAGCAGCTTTGACAAGATTTTTGCATTTCTTAAATATTTGTTTATGTACATTTTTGTGACTTACCCTTTGTTGGTAGTTCCTTTTTTTCAAGGAATTTACATGGCTACGGTTTTCATTTACAATTACAGTGCTAAACTACTTGAATGTGTTGCTGTCCACGGGTCAGTCTGCTTCAATGTGTCAAGTTTGTAATGCTTTTCTGTTGTCATTAATGTAATTCATGTGTTTATTGTTTACATCTCAGTGTTTAACATAAAACGTTGTCTAACGCTAACGCCTACACCAGAATAAGGAATAACAGCACAAATAGTTAGTTAATTTGTTTAGGCTACAAGCCGGATACTGCCAGACAAACAGTCCTTTCTTTTATGCATGGTTGTTTCAGTTTTATGACCATATTGTATTCATTGTCTCAAAATGCAGAGCAAGTGACCCTCTGTCTACAGGTGTGTGTTCACAGTGATTATTTGTCTTAATGCTTATGTTTGGCATGGTCACTTTGTAAACAGGCCTCTGTATGGCTTTTCATTGTTTTATCAAGGTTCTTCATACATGGCCTCTGATAATAACAATACAGTGTATTTATACATGAAGATAATGCGGCAAATAAAATATATGATAACTAATAATGATAGCAGGGTGTGTATCAGGCCCATCTGATATCTGTTACCATGATTACTGGATTCATATTTAAGGTTGTTGGATTCAAAATAAAACTACAAAAAAATGTGTTGCTGAACAATTATATTATGAAATTGTTAGTCAGTTTTTTGTTTTTGTGTGTGAATAAGTTTTGTTTTTTTATATAAATATAAAGTAGATCCATGTACAGCAACGATAGAGAAATCTAGGTTTGGTCAAAATGACAAAATTGCAGTTTTGACTGAGTTTTGCTACTGCTGTATTATACCTATCCATGATCATTCCATGGAATTTAGACAACGAATCGAGTACCTCATATTAACCACAAGATGGAAGCACATGCTCTGCATTCTCTTGATGGTAAACAAAAGAAGAAGAAGAACAAGAAGAGGAAGCCGCTGGCTGCTGCGAAGATTTTGTTAGCTTTGCATTACATCATTGAAATGTATTGCTAATCTTTGTGAAGAGGTTTACATTACATAGACAACACAAACCTGCCATCATGACAAACGGTAGGTTCGTTAGGTCTAACCCTTTTTGGACGATTCAGGAGGTTTAGAAGATACCGACTAATCGTTTGTTTTTTAGCATGTCAATTAGCTGTAGACGTGGCCCATGGTTTATTTTAGTGATCATTTGTCAATCATATTACTTGCTCTAACTTTGTATTGATTCCTATTTATTAACTCAAATTGGAGCTCGACTCTACTTCTGGCAACGTAGGCCTACGATAAAAATATGATCCTGGAACTGGACGTCGGAAGCAAATAAAGTCTACAAACAAGTTTGACGGGTATCATAGTTGTTTGGGATGTAGTTGGCTGGTAATGCTGCTTTTCTTTAAGAAGAATGGTGGTGTTAATGCTGGTGGTATTCGGCCAATAATTACATTAAATGCGTTTGTTTTGCTGGGCTTTTAACGGCATCGATGAATGCACAGCGTTGACCGCGCATATTGATTCGCTGAAGTGTATAGCAATGGAAAGAAAAACATGTTTTTAAACATGATGATTGATATGATCCTAAAGAAGTCTTCAGGCTTCGCCACACATCTCTATTGAAGATGCTCTAGTGAGCCACAGCACATCAACAGTCACCCACTCATACAAGTTTGAATACTTACCATTTTCTGGCAAGTCAGACATTAGGGATTGAACCCAGAACATTTTGGATGAAAGTCTAGCCCTGGCACTAAAATATCTAACACCATGATGTGATATCGTATTGCACTTGATTAGGCCAAACCCATACCCCACTCATCATCTCTGTCTTCTGCCACAGTGTACTCTTTCGATGGCATTCTGGTTTTTGGTCTCGTCTTCATCTGCACGTGTGCGTACCTCAAAAAGGTGCCACGCATCAACAGCTGGTTGCTCTCTGAGAAGAAAGGGGTGTGGGGGGTATTTTACAAAGGTAGGTAACACATTTACATAAGAGCTGCAATATTCAATTAGTAAACTATTTCTTACCTTATTGAAAACAAATATTGACACTTCCTAATTTATTATAAATTATAGATAATCCTGTAAATTAAACTGTGCGATGCATTCAAATGTAAAAAAATATATTCTTGAGGGGACAATATTGTCTTTGAACTTGAACTGAAATGAACTGTCCATTCTGGCTTTATAAACGTTTGGCTATTTCATTTTCCTCAGCTGCAGTGATTGGGACAAGGCTTCACATTTCTGTGGCAGCCTCCTGCCTATTAATGGCTTTCTACTTGGCCTTTCTAAAATGAGAACTTCACTGGTATGGACCGGATGGGTGTAGAATGGACTTGTGTCATTGGTCGTCGGCTAATCCTTGTATAGTGTATACGTATGGGATTATCTGGCCCATAAAGCCCTATTACCCTTTGGACACATTCTAAGGACTAGTAAATGGAAGCCTCCTACAAAGCCTCATGTGAAGCTGGACTTCTTGACTTCTTCTCCTTCACCTCTTCCTTCTATGTGGGTGCATATTGAACATGCAGTTCATCCGATAGTTATGGCCAATTGGAGAGTATCTTTCATCCAGGTAGTTGCAACCAATTGGAGAGCACTTTTCATGTCACATGGCTCACATGGCAACGCTGAATCATTCCTGAATAATGCCTTGTTTTTGCCCCCCCAAGAAAAAATGTTAAATGGAGGATTTATGGTTTTGTACTGATGAATGAAAAGGTGCTAAATGGTGTATCTTTGTGATGTCCAGTTCCTTAATAGAATAAGAATTATCAAGCTGTACATATTTGAATGCATTTGACCAAGAGAGAGTTACAGGAGCATACAACATATAATACTACATCCCCAGTGATCCAAGGGGGTGTAATAGAAAAACAAAGCTAATATATATAACGATTTGTTGTGTACACATCTTTTTATCTTTTATTTTCATTGGAATCCCTTAAAACCCTTCTACCCCTATGGTTTTCACATTCTCTGAGTAATGTGCATGTTGTTTGCATCTCCAACATGAAATTACATCATATTAAACAAAGGATACGATAATATTAAGAATAAATAAATGATTACAGATGTAAATGGGTGGCTGTCTACCTGACGATTAATCGATATGTCGAATGGGGATCTTGCTGATTATCCTGTAAACTATTCCTTGGGCATAATGAAGTTAAAGAAATAAATACATTTCTTATATTATATGAATGGTCATCCTTTTATTTTATTTTTTACCAGAAGTAACAAATGTGAGAGTGTTTAGAAATCGATAAGTTCATAAGTAAGTCAAGTTTATTGTCATTCATCCACATACATATTATACGGCTGAACGAAATGTCATTCCTCAAAGAAGCAAGCTTAACATAAAAGTACAATAGTCATGAAACACCACACAGGAATCATAACAAACATTTACAGGAAAATGTAAAATGACAAAAGAACAAACATAACCAAGAAGGCGGGTCTGTGGCATGGTGTGACTGCTTGTGTTTCAGGTTTGGTGTGCACACCCGTTTGTTAACATAGTGACCAGTGCAGCATGATTGACAGAATCAAATTTATAAAAATGAGATAATGGGTGGGGTGCTGATGTGTTAAGGTGGATGGCAGCAGGGTGTTTACAGCTTGGGGGAAGAAGCTGTTGCAGAGCTGGTTCTGATGCTGTGAAATCTCCTGCCTGATCGCAGAGGGGCAAACAGTCTGTAAGATAACCTAGCCTTGGTGCATCAATGAGGCCTGACCTATAGCCCATGGCTCTGTTTTTGTAGTCCTTTTTATATTATATAATATTCAATATTTTTGCAGAAATTGAAATATATCTTTATCTTCTTCCCACATATCCAGTCACACTTTTGCCAAAGTTGTCTCAGTTTCAACTGTTAATATTGAATATTGTTTTTATATGGGTTATTCAGTGAAGCAGTTAATAATTGGAACAAAAATGATAGTCAAACTTGACCTCAATCAGATGTTCCCAAAGGAGAAGATACAATGTACAATGATTCTCACAAACCTAATAGCCTCCAAGTTGCATCCAAAGCACAACAAGGTGTAGCCACACCTTGTGGCTACACCTATGATCACCATGTTTAACTAGCCTCGTTCTGAGAAGGAAGGAAAAATCAGCAACTGCATCCTGCATTTTTACACGACCAGACCCAGTCAGTAAAGTAAAAGTACACATGAAAAATAAAATGTTTGAAGAGTTGATGGTTGCAGTCAGAGAACCGACCACAAGGAGCACGTCTATGGAGAACGATGGTGAATATTTTTAGAATGAAATATTTTGCCCATTCCAGAGTTGCTAATAACTGGCACTACACCTCAAGGGAAACAAGTCCTGCCACCATGCCTTACCCAAGGCTTTTTGGCTGGAAGTTGTGTGGAAGAGGGTTAATATTTCCAGCTGGATATTTATCCCAAACGTATGCCATCCACATTCACCAGATCGTAAAGCCATTAAGTGGGAAACTCCTCAGCCCTATCTGTAAGTGTTCTTATAGAGTGCAGGTATATACTCACGTTGGCTTTATGGTAATGGAACTTGTGGAATATGCACATTTTCTTGAACTTGAATTAGCTTATTGATGAAATAAAAATGTTTACCGCTCTGTATATGAACGTACAAACACCTAAACAAATAAGTATTTCATTTTTAGTATAATTCACTGTGGCACTGATACAAAAAAAACACAAGGCGTCGCTAAAACTGTTCGGTAATATACATTACATACATATACATACATTTGAGAAACAGGTCATATGTCCAACTAGTAATTCCAAAGTTACATTTTGATATCGAGTGTTTATAATAATACTGGGAATATACATATAATGCAATCTTGGCTGCAAATGTAGTTTTCTACCTCGCGCGAGATTGTTATTTTCGTGAGCGCGCGCTGTCACCGACGGAGTGACGTAGGTGAGCGGAGTGACGTAGGTTACGTTTCCGCAAGACGAAGCAGGATCGGAATTTACGTCGGGGAAAACCTAGTGGCTGCTGCTGCTGGTGTCTAGAAGGTCTCCAAGAAGAAGTCGTTTGAAATAACCTTTCCCCCCATCGTGCACGGAGGGAGATTTAGAATAACTGCAAAGTGTTTGCACGCCGAAGAGATCCGATTATTATTGAATGCTGAAACGTCCCGATTGATTGTTTTTTTCTACGGGACACCACCACCACCACCACACCGTGCGAGGAGAGCAGAAGTTTCGACTCGCTTGTTTGTCTCTGCGGGGCAGGCTATTCTGCAGGAATGTCGCAGAACGAGAGACCCACGTTTTATCGACAGGAGCTCAACAAAACGATATGGGAGGTCCCGGAGCGGTATCAAAACTTATCCCCGGTCGGCTCTGGTGCTTATGGATCTGTGTGGTAAGGAAACCGTTGAGAGCAAACACATTGCGTTATGCAATCGGTTGTGGCATTACGCCTAAACATGTTTTAACCTATTGTTATGTTATGTTATTCTACATATATTAATAAACTGTATAGTCTCTTTTCGGTGCACATGGTTGTGCATGCTTCGGTGCTATTCGCGTCTCTTCGGCGGGTGGGGATTATTATTGTTTTCGTGCATATTCTTTAGCTATTGTTGTTCATATCCTGTGGTTTTCAGAGTTAAGGGTGACTGCCTCGTGCACAATAACAGTAATAGCTTTTATATGTTTCGTTTTTTCTGGATGGTAACGTTATATAAAGATGGACGTTCATGCTTTTAGAACCATGACAAAGTCCATTTATTTTTCTTGCATCAACCATCAAGCGGGCATGCGAATCTAGTTTTACAATTTATTTTTGTGTCCACTCACAATTCACAATCGCAACGGATCAAGTAGTGCTGCTGGAAATTACATTTCTCGCTTTCTTTTGCAGGCTACTCCGTACTTGGGGGGGCCATAGCATGCATTTATTTAGTCTACTTTACAGTTGGGGAACCGTGTCACATGGTTTTCGGGAACGGGTCCCTCGCCCATACTGGGCTCTTGCAACAGAACTCCGATCGACGATGATGAGTCTAGAATGATGTCACCCTTTCTCCCGTTGTTGTACCCATATGACTCATAGTCCCGAGATTAGGTGGTCGCCTCAGCAGCCTGAGCCGTCAGTTAGTCATCACGTAGACCTACTCAGGGACGGAGCAGATCACACCTTCGCACTGCCTATTTGTCTTCCTAAAAGGGGGAATGGGCCCACTACAGTGCAAAATGGTGGGGGGACCCATATACCTTTTTAACTTGGTAGATTCACTGTGCCCATACACACGTTTCACTTATTGCAATTGTTTGGAACACGATGGAACATTGGATTTTATAATACAATATAATGCAATGTATAATCATTACATTTGGTGGAGGCTTCATCCATAAAAGTCTTGCAACAGAGGGAGGGCATCGGTGGTCCAATGGGAATATTGAATGGGTGCTAAGATAATTTATGGGCATAGAGGCCTTACTTCTGGTCTGGAAAAGATAAACAGAATGTATAGCACCTTGCCTGTTTGGAGCCTACAGATCACCTGCTTTCTTCAACCTCTCTATTGAATATCCAATCCACGGGACCTGACACAATCACATGTTTGCCTTGAGCTTGAACCCATCTTTATTAGCATTCACTTCAACCGCTTGCAAAAGTATAGCCTACTACATTTGCTATTACTTTAAATCAGAGTTGTTCTGAGGCAGCATTGGGATTTATCGTAAGTGTAAAGATATCCAAGAGGACCTTGCTGATAAGAGTGGCATATACGCTTTATTGTTAACATACTTTAAGAGTGTTGTACTGATTGTATCTAGTGTGAAACATATCGCTAATTAATCAAAGGCATTGGGTTGTATTACAGTCATACTAGGAAGTGAGACAAGAGTATCACACACAGTTCTCCTGCCGTTACAAGAACACCATAACTATTACAAGCACACATTTCAATACTTGCTGAAAGCTTAAAGTAAAAAGGTGATGAGAGTGAAGTCAAGGTTTGAAGTTGTTACCTTGTCATTCAAATTGCATAATCCATGGCCACTGAGGCTTTTATTTTTTGCAGTCCACAAGTCCCCATGCATGGTCCCTAGGGGTCTGCCTATGGTTAGCCACAGTGAAGAATAACCTACAGTAGCATCCTATAACTCGGTTTGCCAAGAAAAAATAATGCTTGACAAACTAGAATAAAGACGGTTCATATACTGCTTATTCCAGAATATATCCACACTAGATTGGGTATTGATCTCAGGAACCCCAGATTTCCCATCATCTTTCAATTTGGATACGGAATCGAAAGTGAATTGTCGAAGTAGTTGGCTATAGCTATGGCAGGGAGTAGCCTCTGGCATGCTGTGGGCCGTGTACATGCCGTGTGCACGGCTTGTCACACATTCCAGTTAAGTAGCACATGTCTCTGTCGTCTGTAGCAAGATAAAAAGACCAGGAGGGACACAAGGAGCAGGCCCGTGTCACTCGGTTCACTGGCAGCAGCAGGTAATGACGATTATGACCTGGCTGCTCTTCGTTCTTCTAATGCTGGCCCTTTTTAACAATGGCCTTGTCTCTTGGCCTCTCCCCTACATTTACTACCCACTTTATAGACCCACGTTATTGCACTTGCATTCAGCTCAGCCTAATTGGAATTTGCTGCTGTCTCCACTTAGAAGCGT
The DNA here is from genome assembly GCA_900323295.1 of Molva molva. Taxonomy (NCBI): domain Eukaryota; kingdom Metazoa; phylum Chordata; class Actinopteri; order Gadiformes; family Lotidae; genus Molva; species Molva molva. Next base: position 13,548 of record OOFG01034723.1, read on the forward strand.
TCTGTTTGCTCTGCCGTTTAGCAGACACGCATGCATGTACACACGCACACACCGACACATGCGTGTACTTTTACATTTATAATGGTGCATGTAGGGCCTTGTGCAGTGTATGCTATAACTCCATTCCTTTCATCTTGGCGTTTCATCTTATTCCCAAGAGTTAGGGAATTAAAGTTGTGCACGTCTAGCAAGAGTTTATTTTTTTTAAATGTTACCATGTTATTGATCTAAGGAATGCGACTGCTACCACTGCCTGCAAGTTGGGAGTGCCAGTGTGTCTGTTGTCCCTAGATGAGATGCCTCCGATATTTGAATACGTTTGTAGAGCATTTGACTTCACAGTGTGTATGTGTGTGTGCATGTCTGTGTGTGCCCTTGTGCTTGCTAGTATGTGTGCACTTGTGTCAGTGTGTGCTTTGTCTTGCTGTGCCTTTTTATGATGACCAGAGTGAAAGTAAGCACAGAGCTTTCACGTGCACTGCTTGGGTGCAGCGTATAGCCAGCTGCTGCTCCTTGGATGACTTTCGTCTCACTCTAATGGATTTTGGGTTATTTATGGTAGTGCCACTGAATATTAAATCATTATGCTCAAATTGGTCTTATGAAACATGCTTGCTTGTATCGAGCAAAAAAACGCTTTTTCATGTTAATGCAGTGAGTGCATTTTCATTTAGAGAAGACGAATGGATAGTTGTATCCATATCCTCATATCTTACATTGCAACATTCATATTTTCGTTTTTCAGATGCTTATGTATCAAATAGCAAGCTAATGACCCATCAAGTTCTATTCCACATCTCTGCAATAAACACTTTTTCAAGTATACCAGTATGTATGGATTTTGACCCTTGTGCATTCAAACACATACACACATAATGACTCTACTTCTCTCCATACATTACAGAGATTCTATAGTCTTGAAAGTGCACCAATAGGATTAGCATGCCTGAGGGCTAAACATGTCTGAGTAACTATTGTGGAGAAACGATGATTGTCCATTGATTCTACCTGGGTATTGTGTTGTCAATGACTACACAATGTGTAATCACACACGGTGTAGTTATTAGGTTTTCATTTAAATGAAAACACGGTGTGTTCTATGAAACACACCGGAGCTGGTATGACAACGGGTGATTGGCTGACTGGCTATGTTACCCCAGGGCATATTGTGTTGTATGATGCATGAATTGAAAAGCTCAGTATTGGCGCCACCTACGTGCTTCTTAACAGGAACTCCCTGTTTTCTCGGCTCCATTCAAGGGGCCACGAGTTCATGTTTTTAAAATTGATACAAAACAAAAAATAAAGCATAGTTATCTCTCTGTCAGTGTTTTGCTGCACACTTCTAATCTAACTTTCTTATGGGGTTCATGATGTCTGAAACAACTGTGTGCCTGTCTCTCTGTCTCTGTCTCTCTCGCGTTCTCTCACTCACTCACTCACTCACTCACTCACTCACAGCTCGGCATATGACATGAAGACTGATCTGAAGATAGCGGTGAAGAAGCTGTCCAGACCGTTCCAGTCCATCATCCACGCCAAGCGGACCTATCGAGAGCTGCGGCTGCTCAAACACATGAAGCACGAGAACGTAAGTCAAACCTCTAGACCAGGGGATGCCTGCCTTTCTCAGGCCATGACCGACCAAGGCTGCAGAGCTTTTCACCCAGTATCTACCAAATATTCAGTGCAGTAAAATATGCAAACGTTCACATTACCATGTTGTTACGGTCTTCTTAAATACAAATTATCAAACAAAACGGACAAGGCATGTAGGTCTTGTGGCCCTGACCCCACATTTTTAAAACCTCTCCTAGAGAGGGAAGAAGGCTTGTGTATGTACACGCGCAAACACACATTTTAATAGTGAACAAATTTTCAGTATTGACACCACAGCCCTGGTGTGAAAAAAACCTGCAACACAACTCAACCCGCTCTTCTGTTAAACCTAGCTTGTTGTTGTGCATTTGTTATTGTTGACTTCGAGCTAATGACCACATGTTTGCCAAGGAAAACAAGGTCCTAATATGATGGGTTAACGGGGGTGACCGACAAGCTAAAATTGGAAACTTTCCTTTTAAAGACTCCTGCCCAATATGAGCCTTAAGTGTTCTGTTGCCTCCTATCCTTGTAATTATTGGGGTAGGACCGCAATCTTCACTCCCGCTGAGAGGATAACAAAGCAATTTGGTAGTCTTACAACCTGTGTGAGTCAAACAAAACAAGATGCCAGCCCATGCCGTTGTGTGCGATGCGTATAACGCTAAGCTGCTAAGGCAATAATAGCAATTGCCCTCACTTAGCTTCCAGAAGCAGTTATTTAACCCTTATAGTCTGTTCCGATACCTGTGTTTCTGTGTATTCACCAAAACAACAGAAACACTTGGCCCTAATTCCTGTTCCACTGTAACCAGAGAAGAAGAGAAAAGGATTAATGTCAACTCGATTGTCTGCCATGATGTGTAATTGAACGCTTGGTGGTTTCTTAATCAGAGTTCAAATTGTGAAATGTTAAGGGCTGTTACATGTATGTTACTGCAAGTGCACTGTAGCAACCTATTAACACGAGGGCACTGCATGCGATTGAGGACAAAGGGGCTCATGAACGTGAGAACTCGTGCCCTCAGTTCCTACTTACCACAAAACTGTGATTTCAAAGACAATTTCAGTCCTAATGTCAGCCAGATAATTTTCTTTCCCCGCTGACTAAGCAGGGGAAATTGGTATTGCATTGTGCTTGTATGCTTGCTGCTGTGGCACTCTTGAGGAAAGGAGAGGGCTGAGGG
>OOFG01034998.1:8456-30013 GCA_900323295.1 Molva molva
GGTGAACTATGCTGACTGCTGCTGGACTTGCTAGACGATCCATTGCGTTCGTCCGAAGCATCACTACGTCTGCCATCGATTTAGGTGTGTATTTTCCATTATACATTGTCACAAGCACACAGTTGTGTCCCTCCAACTATTTTGCTTATTTGGTTTAATATCCACTTACCATCAAAACATTTATTAAGGAACTTAACAAAATGTCATGATGAACCTAACCCACGTGTTATGGCCTTTTAATATTTCAGCATTGTTCATTTTACTTTGCTGTATAAAATCCTTGGGAGCAAACAAACGAGTCTGGTACGGAGTAAAAGCATAATTTAGCTAATCACTATGTTTTGGTTTTTAAAAGCTTCTTTGGAATCATGAAGTGCATGGTAATCAGCTCTTCTTTCTACATTGTGAAAGTGCTCCTCCCTCTTTTGGCTATTCTACAGAGTAGACCCTAATCATACATTATGGTTCCACTTTCTCCCTCCAGTCCTCTTTGCAGAAAGCCGTATGCTATCTAGTTAGGTACTCTGATTTTGATTTTGATGAATACAAAGGAAACATTTTTTTTTTTTTTGCAGATACTTGTTGTTTAAAGCCACTTTCAAATGTGGGTGAGAGCAATCAAGGCCTATAATCATTATTGCAGCAACCACAAATGTGAGTGCTGCACGGCAAAAGCAACCATATACCAGACAGCCTACATCGACAGATCACACTCTGCTATCAACTGGTTGAAGTTTTGTTGTGTTGCAGGCAGAGTTAATACAACCTAAGTAGTGTCTCCCTTTGTTGCCTGTTGGCACAAGTCCATTGTTTGTCTATTTGTTTATCTTTGTTTGTCTGTTGTCTATTGTTTATTGATCTAATAAGTGATCACACAGTGTCCATGTCTGTACTTTGCCACTACTCTCTCTTTAAAGAAAAACCAAACCCTAAAACATATTATTTTAAATGAAAGGTGATGTAGGATGTATGGATTGATCCCGGTCCAAATCTTGACTTAAATTCACAATGTTTTTTAAAGGTAGGAGACAATGTCAATAGGATATGATGTAAATTGAATAAAATTGCCCTCTATTTGCCCTCTATCTATAGGTTACTAGTTATTGGCAGTTTTGGGTCACAAGGTGATTTCAATAACACATTTATTATCAATAACACCCCTGCCCCTAAATGAAAGGGAACAAAATGTGTCTCTGAGAAATCAGCGAGAAAGCATTTTTAACATTTTGATAGTGGACAGGGACTTGCTCAAGCAGAGCCTTTGGTTAATCAGTCTACCAGTTACAGGTTAACCAGAGTCATCAGCACATCCCTGAACATTAGCCATAGAAAACAGATAAAAAACCAAGCAGAGACACAGAGTCCAGCTAGGTTACATAGAATGTAGTCTCTCAAATCAGACTTTAGATTAATAATCTAATATCTGATAGCAGAAGAGCTCCAAGCCTATGTGAACCGTGTTTCATATTTGTTTTCGACCAATCATGTTGCTGGAGGCAGGGATCTGTAAGCACGTTATTGGCTATTAACAGCGAACACAAACTCAGACTACTACGCACTAGTGAACTATAAAAAGGTGTCTGTAAATGTTTCATTGAAACAATTCAAGACTGTGGGTGTTGGAGCAAAGTGGCTTGAGAGTGAAACCAGACCAGACTAGTTTAGCCAAGCACACAGCGAAGTTACAAAGTTGTTTGTGCTAGAAAGATTTCTAAGAATAGTGACCATCCCTGTTTTGCATTGTTTACATTGAATATCTTATTTGTTTATGAATGTTTTCTTTAGGATACCAGCAGGCTAAGGTCGTCATCCTGCCGAGTACTCTGGCCAATGACTTCCAAGCATTCTGCTCAAGGAACCCTGCTGCCTTGCCGCTGCTTTATCGCAGCCAACCAGGAGAGACCTCCTGCCTTCCACTAGCCGGCAATGTTGATATACGGTAATGCACACAGATCATAATGATCACTGAATGTCAGGAGAACCAATCGTATAAACGATACACATTCTGTGGATCAGATATATCGGCACATACTGATGTGTGTGCGGATGATGGCCGGTTTAAGCAGCCTCACCTGGCCTGAGTCAGACTGATTGGACTCTGGGGCTGCACACCTGTTGCGCATTGAGTAATCAATGTGCACAGGTTAAACCAGCCATCACCACACACACTCAGGAAGACCTCCTGCATGGCAGCATATTACACCATCTGTCTATCGTTATACGCAACCTCTACAATAAACCGGTTTGCAACGTCACCACCATCGTCCTTGGTCTGGAGGAGCCCAGAAAAGCCACCTTGGTTGCATGTAGCATGAGGATTGTTTTGTTTTTGTTAGTGTTGCTAGTATTACTTATTTGTGGAACGAGATGTTCTCACATCTAGACAAAATCTAATATTTGATATATATATATATATATATATATATTTTTTTTTTTTTTTAACAAAGTCATCCAACACTACTACTTCTACTGCTGGTGTAAAAAAGTAGTTGACTGTATATCAATAGCAGTTCCTGTATATCAATATCAGTCATCCTCACTGAAAAAGTTTATTTCAGCAACACCGCTAGGTTAAAAAACGGTTTGAGTTTATGGGGTTTGGGTTTATGTCAGGAATTTAACTTGCAACCTGATGAACTTGGGAAACACCAAAATAGATTGGTAGTCAAGTCCCTCTGAAAACGACATGTGTTACGTTTCAAGGCCAATTACATTTACTTTCATCCATTCTGATATGGATCTGTTTTTTAATAATTGCATCTCAGCTCTGGTTTCATAAATAAATATTAATATTGCCATTGGATATTTTAGTGTCTGTGTTCATGTATTGACCATGACTGACGTATATACTGCTATGATTCCCTTTGAATAGACATATAACCAACATTTTTGATTTAGCATCTTAGCTATTGCATTGTATTCAGTTAGTTAGACAATACCAAGATGGAGATATCTGCTACATTAAATATTTATATTAATGACCATACAATATGTTTTCACCCACGTCACTCACTCTTTCTTTCTTTCTTTCTTTTGTTTATTCATTGTCTCCCAATCTGCAGGAAATATATTTCCCAGTATTGTGTATTTGAGAATGGCCATCTGCGGAACACCGTCCCCAGTCTGAAAGGTTTCAGTGATGATTCAAGGTAACCGATAGATAGGACGAGAGATGGTGCGGGTCAATAGCCAACTAATGGGGCAGACTATCGCAATGCAGTAGGCTAGAGCTCAGTCAAACGTAGCTAGGAGGTACAATTTGTATTTTAAGTCTCAAAGTTTCAGTCTCAAAGTGCTTCCCAAACCCACATTCAGATTGGATATCACAGCACTCGCCTGACCTTAAACCTTTTAGCCATATTATAAAAGGTAGAAGGTTGATATGTTGAGGTAAGAAAGTGGGTAGCTTTTGTGGTTATGTGGTATCTTCATCAAAGTGGTAATCTTGAAGATTTTCATGTAAATAAATGTCTGTTAAGTCACTATCTATCGCTGAATGAGGTAACACAATGGTGATGGATCCCATGGCCCTCTGATGATAGCCCTTGCATTGGCAGTTTTATGAATGTTATGAAGTGGGTGTTGCTGGCAACACCGTTGTGCTTTATGGGAATAATTACCGATATTGCCAAAGAGAACGAAACGGAAATCTTTGATATTACCACTTTAAGAATAAACATTGTTTTTTTCTGAGGTGAAAGGATCATAATAATTTAAAAGAAATGTTGTCTCTGATCTGTTATGCTTCCACTGATATGCCACATTAGTGCATGCCTTATTTTAACCTATAAAGCATATGTTGATGATATCTAGTGGTTCAATTGCCTTGCCATACACAAAATGGCATATATAATGTCAGTAGAGCAATCTGCTATTTCATGCTGTTACAAAGCATCCGCTCATTTATATTAGCATCTACAATGATCAATAAGGTGTATGTAGTCTAGAATATCTGACACCCCCTGTTATTGAACACACACTCTGAACATTCTGCTTGGATGCACTGGTGGAGCCACTCTAAGTCAGTCAGCCCCTGGACTGTGTCATGAGGCTGATGGTCTAACTGTGTCTATTGTCTCCTGGTCCCCAGAGCTGCCACCAGGCAGCCGGGTGCAGCAGACACTGGGGTGGTGCCATCAGAGGGGCTGGGGGCCTGCTGGCCAGACATGGTGTGCTTCTACCTGGGCAGCAGCTTTGGTTTTGAGGGCCAACTCAGGGAAGCAGGAGTTCCTGTCAGGAATGTTGAGCAAGGCAAGAACGGCATGTACAAGGTACGGGCTGAATATACCAAAAATATGTTTTTTGATATTATTGAACAATTGAATGAATGGGTACTTCTATGAATAGATTTTAAGATGAAACTATTCGACACAAAAGGTTCTGTGTGTTTTATATATGTACCTCTTCTCCTCAATGTACATCCTTGTAGTTCTGGTACAACCCGCTATTTTGTCCCAGTCCTTCCCTGATAAAGCTCTTAGTAACAGGCACATCTGATGGTCTCATTTTCTGTGCCTGCTGTTAGGCTACAGGTAGAGTGAGCTTCCCCCGAATGCCACGATGTTATTCACACACTGTGTGTTTGTGGATGTGTGTGTTTTTTTTTTACAAAGACTGCAGTCCCCTGTGTTCCAGTGGGAGTGTTTCACTGCCCCCTAGTGGTCACCATGCGTCCTGTTCCTTCTGGCATGTTGACCACTGCTGTGAAAATAACACACCTCAACCCACAAGCTCACGGCGCTCCTATACACATAGGAGACCCAGGTACACACCATAACTAGCGGGCTGGATTTAGTATACAGCTTATACAGTTTTATACAGTTATTATATTATGGAAGGACGACAACAGGCTGTCCCATTGGAACATAATGTAATAATAATTCTAATGTAAAAAAAATAACCGGACACCTCTGGCAGACTTGACAACAGAGACGAGAATGTGACTCCGCTGCTGGGATGTTACTACGGTTCCCCCTAGTGGTTGGAGTTGTAAACTACCGTTCACGTTGCATAGGAGTTTACGGACGTGACCGATTTTTTCCGGGGTAGGAGTCAGACCCAATGTATTCCCAAGGCAACTGAGAAACGACTAACAAAAAGTGATTCACTTTGAGAGTGAATTGCCCCACAATATGAGTATATTTTGATGATATATTTTATTTTGATGGTAACTGGTATATCACAAACATATAAACACAAAGCTAGTTCACTCTTTTTGTAACTAGGGTATTGGGTTAAATTGGCTGACAGATTTTCTACTACGTACTAAAATTTCACATGCATTTTTTAACTAGTTATCTGAACCAAGTATTCAAGAACGCTGTAGTATAAATGTTTTTATATAAAAATAATATGAAATAATATGAAAACAATAATTTCGATCTAGCTAGTACCCAGTATAGCCTTTACACTCTGTGTGTGTGTGTGTGTGTGTGTGTGTGTGTGTGTGTGTAGCTCTCCTAGGCATACGTGACCTGTCCAAGCCAGACTATGGGTACCCAGTAGAACGTCATGCTGGTGATGTGCCAGTCTTCTGGGCCTGTGGAGAGACCGCCATAGAAGCAATACGTAACAGCAGTGAGTTAAGCAGGAAGCTTTTTTACAATTTGGTTGTAGGTCATTAAGCTACATTATGCTCTGGTTTAAGCCTACATTTGGTACCTTTTTTAATATAGTGATTTTCGGTCCTTTTTTTTTTTACCATTCCACATAAAAAAAATCTGAGATGTAAATGTACTTTATTTTCACCATGGTTAAGTACTATGGTGCCCTAGATGTGAGAATATATTTTTTAATATTTCATCAAAGTGGAATATTTCTTCGCCTTGTTAAGCTGTTTTCACATTAAGCCTTTATAAGACAAGGTTTTGCCTTTGGCAAAAAGGCTAAAAAATAACAGAGTAACTCCAAGTTGGTGGACCTCAAGCCTGGTAACTGTTATTACCCTCATGATCACTGTCATCTTTGTCCATTTCTCTCATCTTTTTCCAGAACCTCCTCTGGCTTTCAGCCACTCTCCAGGCAGTATGTTCCTTACCGATATCCCAGACTCCCCCCTTCCAACATCCCAGCTGAGCCCACTCTGCTTCCTGGTCTCCCAGGATCCTTTGCTGTACAGCCTGGCTTCACAGAGGGCTGTGGGGAAGATAAGACAGCTGGAGAAGGTGATTGGAGAAGACCCAGGTACAGTAAAACATGGAAACATTTACATCCATAAATTCATTTTTTGAATGAATTTCATGATGAATGAATATCTAGTTACTAACCTAGCAACCCAAAACGGCCAATAACAGGTAACTCATGCAATGAGTGCATTTAACCCACAGGGGGCCATTTGAGTCCATATTTACATTGTATCTCACGTTTTCAAACTTTGTGCATTAAAGTGGAGATTCGGACCAGGTTGAATCCATAACACTAGGATGAAACCCACCATATCACTTCATCTAAATTAAGATGTTTTAGGGTTTGGTTTTCCTTTGAAGAATTTCAGTTGAACGATGTATAATAGTATGTATATTATATGTAAACAGAGGTGTATTTGCATTGCGCTGGTTCTACCCACAGGAAAGCGCGGCATCCAGGCTCTTTTTGTGCAGGATGAACTTTTGCGTTCCTGTCTTGCCCTTTCCCACTCTACCTCTGTTGCCATAACAACAGGCTTCCCCACACACTATATGCACAGGTATTTACACTCACTCATAATTACAATCTCTCTCTCTCTTTCAAAGTCTTTCAAATGTGACTCGAAGATATACTTGTTTCCACCTCAACGAGTCTAAATCATAAAGCATACACTTCCAGTCCATTTAGCTTCAAGTGTTTTTCTCAATCATTTGTTTTGTCATTCATTTCAAATTAATCCAGTAAGACACTTGAGGATTATATTAATACAGCAACACATTTTACTCCTGCTCCTGTGTTCCCCCCCCTCCCCAGCCCACCTGATGAGACGGACGGCCCACCGGGGGCCCTCGCCATGGCAACCATGTTGATTGCCCTTGGCAAACAGGTCACCATGGTAACGGACAGGAGGGCTCTGCAGATGAACCAGGAGCTGGTGGAGGAAGCTGTGAGGACAGGTGGGGATACTCCATCACACTTTCAGACCACCTCCCACCTACCGACACTGAATACTGAATACTCCATCCGTTCACGTATGGAAGGTTTTGTAATGCAGTAAAGTTGCATGATATCACTGTATTGCAGTATGTTGTTACCAAAGGCTCTGTACTCATCACTAGATATTGTCCATAAAAAGTACTTTTACATTCTGACTAGCCGAGCCATGTTTTTGGATTAACTAATTTTGGAAATTAAATGACATAAATGTATTCTAATCTATAATACAGCCATATGGCCCATCCCCCAACCCCCTTTTAGGTGTTTTGAAAACAACAATCCCATTGGTCACTTTTGAAAACAACGGCCCAGACTCCGCCCTCCACTTCCTGTGTCACGAAGGAGACCTCAGAAAGCCCAGGTCGGCACACCTGACACATTCACAAGCATGAATGATTCAGAAAAGGCCCAACTATTTCCTACATAGACCCTTTTCACAGAGGCGTCATCGTAGGACACAAGTGATGTCCTACGATGACACAGACCCATAATTAGTGTTATGAATGACACCTGTGTTTGTCCTATGATGATGCCTCTGTGAAAAGAGTCTATTGTGGGTTGTTTTGATGAGCAGGTTTGACCACTTGGTGGCGATAGAGCGCAGCGGTAGGGCAGCAGATGGAAACTACTACAACATGCGGGGCGCCAACATCAAGCATCTGGTGGACCCCATTGACGACCTGTTTGTAGCTGCCACGGACATACCTGGAATTACTACTATAGGTAGCCTGAATAGGAAAGTGTGTACGGTGAACACACAATGTTTTTAGACTTTAGGAGTACTTTCTGATTTACATAGTATATAATAATAACAATATCACAATGTGCCACCATGTCATATTTTCTCTCTCTCTCTCTCTGTCTCGGTCTCATAGGAATTGGTGATGGTGGTAATGAGTTAGGGATGGGCAAGATTAAGGAGAAGGTGAAGACCCTGATGCCTAATGGAAGCCTGGTAGCGTGTGATGTGGCAGCTGACTACGCTATTACGGCTGGTATGTTCATACGTTATATATACATTCATATATATATTTCATAAACATTAACGACAACTCCATGAAACACCTCTTTAACAAGATGATCCCGTTTATACTGTAAAAATGCAAATTATGCCATGAAGCTTTGGTCATATTGTTATGGCCTGCCTGCATTATTTCCCCTCTATTGTTATCTACACACAAAGAGAACTCAGACTTAAAGCACCACCCAGTATCCTGCCACGCCACTTATATTCAGACTCAGTAGATATTGAAATAGTTTCTATTTGACACCAACTTGACACTAACTAACTCTAATCACACCTCAGTCTGTGAAACAATTTCCGTCGTTCACACTTGTGTTGTCCTCTACCTTCTTGGATGGTATTGAGGAGATCCACAGGCCAGTGACACAGCTGCCCACCGTGTGTGCTCTTGTGGTTCTGCCCTCCTCCAGGAGTGTCCAACTGGGGGGGGTACGCGGTGGCCTGCGGCCTCTACCTCCTCTGGTCCTGCCCCGCCCACCAGCGTTATCTACACAGAGGAACCGAACCAGCAACCTCCCCCGGGCTGCCGGACGACCTGGTCGCCTGCCTGCCCTCTGTGGACAAAGTGAGAACAAACAAAACCTGGACATTACCACTGGCGTTCCCAGTGCCATGAGTAGTCAGTATTTATCCTGTGATGATTTGAGGTGGAAAGAGTGCTGGGAGGTCCTCTTTTACTGTGACTTTGACGTACTCTAGTAGAAGTGAAAGCACTTGTATAAAAATAACGACTAAAGTATAAAGTAGGTCATTTCAAAAGTGCTTTGTAACTTTTTTTAACAAAGCATTTTCAAGCCTTTCTTGAATTTTCTTGATTGTTTTTAAAACAAACAGGTGATGAGCGACTTGAGTGATTGATAACTGCCTAACCAATCATAGCCATCAGGTTAAATCAGTGTAACGACAGGTGATTTAATTTGATTGGAGTGTTGTGGGTGGGCGTAAAGAAAAAATATTCTCTTTTTTCTGCAAGAGCCTATTTAATGGGTTCTCTTTAACTAAATGCCTTTTTAAAAATGTTTTTAAATACTATTACACGAAAAGGCTACTTAATGACGGTCAATTGAGTAGTTCAGTTGTAATAAAGTTCCTTTCAGCCCTGCTCATTGGTCACATGACCATATATGACTCCATCGTCTCCCTCTCTCTCCAGGAGGAGGCGGTGTTGTCCAGCCTGGTGCGGTTAGGAGTGCGCAGCGGCGTTACCGGTAACCTAGCCATGGAGGTGGATGGTCTGACCTTTCACCCCACCCACTCTGACCTCATCAGCAGGCTGCTGGGGCTCACACTAGACTCAGGCCCCACCGGCATGCCCTGAACGCCTCACAACACCATCAAGTGTCCCCCAAGTAGCAAGAAGTTTGTTGAAAGCCATGTCATGTTTTGAATCAATTCTGGCATACCTTCCCGGTTCTTCAATAGTAATTTTCTTACGTTTTCTGATTTGAAAATGATACTTCTACTTCTTTTAAAATGACTTAAGGGAAACCTAGATTTGCTTTATCAATGCAGAATCTGAACTCAATATGCGATCAAAGGTTTAAGTCAACTGTCCGCTACATTAAATCAGAAGTAGCCTTCTGTCTTCAATGTTAATGCTTGTTTAATACTCAGTTTTATCATTTTGATTAAGTTTAAATTATCTTAAGAATGTAACTGCTGACCGCCTGTTTACCCCACAGTGTGTTATCAGCTAGTCTCTTCATTTTAACATTGTTTTTGTAATGTTTTTAACATTTTTAAGAGTCAGTAATTATTTAGACCTATTCAAAATCAGGGTAGAAATTATGTCGTAGAACGGAGGTCCTGAAACTGCAGCCTCTATTGCAGGAAGATTAGACCTGGCTTGGTACTTGAAACCTGTACAAGTTTGTTTATTTCATTTATTTTATTAGCATGTTAATAAAGAAAAGAAAATACACAAACCAAAAAAATGTGCAACAAGATTCCTACAATATGATATATTACTGACCTAATAGTGTTTTGATCTCAATTATGTATAATTAAGTTGTGTGAATAGAAAAATATATAAATACATATACATACATATGCATGAGCAGATGAAACAATACACATTGAATAGTGGAACAGAAAGGTCCTCCTGATGCTCCAGCCGGGACGAGGGAGACCGGTATCCCCGGGCATCCTCCTCAGGGAGTCCAGCGTGATAGAAGATGGGTGGTCCAGTTAACTAACCCTGGCAAGGTCAGTGGTTCGATTCCCACTCTCTTTATGACACTAAAGAGCCTCAACCAAATATTATATGTTACATTAATAATAATTAAACGAGTGGCAAAAAACAGAATCAGATTAAGAATAAAATAATCTTAACAACTTTAGAAATTTGGGTCCTCCCTCAATGTGGATCATTATTTTCTAAAACTAAAGCAGATTTGCGGCTTCGGCCCACCGCCTATTTCTGACATTGTGTATTTTACCTATTTGTAATCATTGCATAGGCAACTCTGGATATACCCTCCGGTATTTCAACTTATTTAATGTTTTTAGACAATAGGAATTAAAGCGCGGCCATTTATTTGCGATTGATGGCAGAAGACAAGCATAGTAGCATTCAATAATTTCAATGGAGGAGCAGTTTCAAAATAAAAGTCTACATTAAATAAATGTAGTCTACATATTTATTTTTATTTTGCGATGAAACTATTGTGTTCTCAATCTCGTTTACATTGTAGACAGTCCTTTTCGCCTGATCCAAACATGAACGAATGACATTAATGTGGGCTTTGCTCGTCAGTGTCGCAAGAGAATAGGTCACATCCCGAGAATCCTTGTATGGTTAATTATGCGTTTGCAGCAACGGTCTCCGTATTCGCTTAGGTTGTTGGTATATTTTTTTAATCAATATTGTTTGTCGTCTTGCCAACTCTTTTTTTTTTACTGTAATTCCTGTAGACATCCTTTTTATAATAAACTGGGCTGGAATGTACTTTGAGCTTTGGGATATTTCGCTTGGGTGCTAAAGGAAACCAGATCCACTTGTTTTCTCACTGCCAGTTATCTCCGCAGTACGGGACAGACTGGTCGATTGAATATATAAGAACCGTCTGGTCTCGATATTCAGCAGCTGACGTATGTTATCGGCGCTTGGTTGGCTAATAGTAGGTCTACAACGTACCGCCATCCGCTGGCCAAAAGACCATATTGCACCCAAAATCAATTAATTCGAAGATTACTATATTTAATGCTTTCTCAATTAACTTTCTCTTTGGCGGTTGGGATTCGGTTTTTTTCATCTTATGCTGTGAAATCGCTTTGGCGCCCGCCAAACATTTTCCAATGTAGGAAAAACCCTGACTGTATATCACCACAAGACATGGCTCCAAACATTTTTCTTTTAAGAATTTGCAATGTGTTTTTAGTCTACTTAGGGTGAAAGCTAAATTACTTACTTTTGGTCACTTACATTTGGTATCATACCAGGCCTATTTCAAAAGGTCAGGTCTATTACTAACTCGTTACTATCTTGTTTGGTTACTAGTAAACTCGACTGTGACCAATAGCCTGCCATTTACCTCAGCATGGTTCGCATCATCAGGAACCGGGGTGGTTCTGTGTCCAAGCCCTGCCTGCAGTACCATGAACTCCTTCTTGCTTTTTGGAGTTCTGTCTTGATAGTTATGGAGAACATAAAACTACAGCGCAGTAGATTTGCTGCAAGTACTTTTGGCAGGAGTCTGTTTCTTCAGTGTACATTTTTCCCCCTTCCCTGGAATAACACTGGGAATGACCTGTGAAAACATAGTTAGGCATTAGGTCCTTAAAGTGGACGAGGCACACCTGCCAACCCTTTCCTACAGTTACGATCGAACGGGGGGGACCCAAGCGCAGACGCAGACAATGGAGATTGAATGAAAACCAGAGGTTTATTGTAGGGAGAAAGAGCGATAGGAGAAAAACAGGATGGTGGTCTGATGGAGCACGTGGTGGTCTGACAGAGCAAGTGGCGCAGGCGTCCGGGGAGGCTCGTCAGGTGTCTATCTCTGAAAAACCTGGCCCGCTTCCCTGTCTTTGTTAGACCGAAACCAAATGTAGCTCGGCCTCGTCTTGGTCGCAGCCCTACGCGTCTGCGGGTCCTCTGTCACACTCTCTGGTCTGATAGGTAGGCGGGGGAGGCGTTTTGATGGTTCAACCGCGGTTGTCACAGGCTTCGTCCTCGGGGTCCAGCGTGTCGCCAATGGGTTTGAAGCCCTTTTGTCATGGAACCTCATCCAAATCCAAACAGACAAAACATAACAACTCTTAGCGGTGGATATCTCGGCTTGTGCGTCAATGAAGAACGCAACTAGCTGCGAGAACTAATGTGAATTGCAGGACACATTGATCACATCAAGTCGCGTTGGCAATTGTCAAACATGCTGTACATGAAATCAAAGCTTATATTCTCTTCTTTCCAACAAGTATTGGCTTGCCATATTAACACAACCTGGCTGCTTAAAAGCAGACATTAAGTGTGGTCAATACCAGCAGGCTTTCAGAGCTCGCTGGTTCACAGGCCCTTTTGTTCTCTATATTTTTACCTGGTGTTTTACCTGGAAGGCCTTATCAGATGGAACCAGGACCGTGAAACTGCATCCCTTACATTCAAGCCTCCCTCACTGCTCAGCTACTCAGGGGACCTGGCTCACTGTGTCAACACCTACAGTGTCAAGGTGCATGGAATGAAGCTTGTCCTCTCTTTTCAGCCACCTACCATTTACACTGGTGAGTCTAACCTTTCCATCATGACATGGTTATTTTTTATATCCAGAAAATAGAATAATCTTTCTATGAATTTGCTGGAAGCTAATTTTCCTCTTTCTATTCTCTTGGCTGTCCCAGGGGAGCTGATAGGTATGGATTACCTATACTGCCAGACAGGATGGGGCCTGCAGGATGAACAGTCTGACTGACCACATGCTGGAGGATGTAGGCACTGAGGAGGAGTTTGAAGATACTGGCTTGGACCCCACCACTGGTCCTTCTGGGCCTGCATCTGATACAACTCCAGCAACAACTGGTAATTATTCTTGACACATGTTTTTTGTCAAATCAAGTTTATTTGTGACATACTCCAACAGCTGGTCAGTGTTTTTGTCACGTGATGTATCCTCTGTTTTACTTGTTGTATGGTGTGAATTTGTATTTCTATTGTATTCTTTTTATCTCCAGTATTTGGATTTGCTGACCAGGCTGTCCTCTGGCCCATCAGCTGACACCACCAGCTCAGCCTTCGTCCTTCCTCTCCCCACCACCCTGTCTCTGCTGCTGCAGCTACTGCTCCTTCTGGACCACAAGCCATCACCCCAGCAGCACCACAGCACCTGGCAAATCTTTTAGTGACATGTTGAATCAAAAAATGTCAGTGGTGTTCGCTTTTGACGATTTCATTTATTCCATTTTATAAGCACACCGCCATGCCCTCTGGCCCATCAACTGTCACCACCAGCTCAGCCTCTGCCCTTCCTCACCCCACCATCCTCCCAGCCGCTGCTACAACTGCTGGTCTCTCTGGGCTCACTGACATGATCCCAGCAGCACCTGAGCAACAGCTGGTAAGTCTTCTTGTGAAAAGTTACACTGTGACAGATGTGATATTTTTCTGCTTGAGATTTTTTATTTTATTTTGATGTACTATGTCCCAGGGATGGAGTGAGTGGACAGCCTGGCAGACTACTTCTGGGGCTGAGGACTGAAACTGGGGTATATATGGATACATCTACTCTCCCCAAAATACTGGTATGCCACTGTAGATAGTGTAAATAGTATGTGATGATTTTGTATTTTACCAGTAGAGCAGCGCTTCCTACATTTATTTATTTAGTTTAGTTATTCGATTTATTTTGTATAATTCTCTCATTGATTTCTTTGTAAATGTTAAAGTTACAAGTGTGTGTGTGTGTGTCTGTGTGTGTGAGAGGGAGAATTATGGTGCGTATTTTGTAATAAATCTGCAGTATATTTCGACACCAGTACCTTTGACTTATTTCTACAAGAAATACCTGTATGATGACAAAATGATGAAAAAATGAACATCAACAGAACAGTATTGCAAACAGTTCTATATTGCATGCAAGCATGCAATGTCATCAGTCATTCAGAGAAGACAATTACATTGTAGCAGTGCTTTCAATACTTATTACTAAATGTATGACGTTCAAAATAAGCCACTGTTCTATTTGTATCACTTATTAAGTGATATTTAAAGGATTCATAACACTTGGTAAGAGTTTGGGTTAAGACAGACACAGGTCTCGAACTGATGATCTTTGGATCCACAGTTCCCAATCCCATACTAAAGTAAATTGTAACATTTAGACATATTTCTCAAACTGACAGGATCAAAAGTGCATCCTATAACTTCTGATGGGCAGCATAATCAATAGTAGACCTCAATTAATTTCATTTTCCCTCCATTTTTTCTCTTTTTCTTCATTTTTCTCCTTCCCCCTCCTTCTCCTTCTTTACTCTTCGATAACTCTTTGCTGCAGCTGTTGAGGATCAGGAAAGCTGATGTGGAAAAATACGTCAGAGAGGGCAGCCCCTAATAGGACCTCTACTTCCTTGGTTTCTGTGGGATCACTGTCTGATGGTGGTTTAGCAGCGCTTGCTGATGGTCAGCGGTGTAGTAGGTTGTCCAACTCTGAGTTTCTATCAGCTGTTGAGTCAGAACCGTCTGACTCAACAGCGTGAACGTCAGCGTGAAGAAACGGTCAGTTTACTGTGTTGGTGAGTTTGTGTTGCAAATTGGACGTTTGCTCTTTTGGGAGGGGGTGTTATGGCCGTAGTGCTGTGTGTGGGTGTGTCTGTGTTTCTAACTCGTCTCACTCTCCAGGTTCCCCCCTACCCCACTTTACCTGAGTGGGGCTCACACCTGAGATGTCTACAATCAAAGCCTGGAGAATAAAGACGGGAGGCGAGCTACAGTCGGGGCCAGTGGGAACAGAATGCAGTTTAAGTTCTGCGTGTTGGTTGAATGCTAAAAGCTATTGTTGTGAATCGGTTTCTTCCCTTTTAAAAAGGGAATTATTGTCTGTTAACCGTTGATTCTTTCATAAGTCTGTGGTCAATAAACTCCTAATTTTTGCTTACCCCAGTTTCCTTCTCTTCTTTTTTCCCCCGGTTAATTTATATTGTTACTGCTCATCCCCCTGGATTTATCTGGGGACGTAACAACTGTCAAAAACACAGTCATGTAATGGCATGAAGTGAAAGAAAGCTGTGTAAACCTATGGCTGTATTGCATTATGCTTTCCCCTAGTCACCCAAGAGTGGAAAACAAATTCCTGTGACTAGGGGATGTTCAGCTGACATTGAAGGAAAGTCTATTGCATTGATAATTTGCAGGTTTACAACCACAAGCAAAGTGACCAGTTAAGAAAATAAAAGCTTTTTCTAAGTTCCAAGCCCTCAAGGCTCACACTTATTGCCATAAAGATGGAAAGAATAGGACTAAACTGGATAGTGCAGGAGATTTAACATGTCATATTGACTTATGTAGCACTACGTGTGAGGATATCCGGGGTCTTCTGTTACATCTGAAAAGTCATTACCAAAGGCAAGACAGTTACATGCCCTTTCAGACAATGTGACAAAAGATTTACAGTGAAGTCTACATTCTCGCATGTGTCAAGAAAGCATAAAGATTGCTCTGAAGAAAGTCTAGTTGACTCAATTGCAAATCCAAGCAGCACCAGCAATGTTAATGATGAGTGTTGTGATATGCAACTGGAGAATTTCCAGACAGTCTAGTTATGAAGAAATTGAGGTCTACCCAGAAAAAGCAGACAAAGGACAATTTCTCCGAAATGTAGCCTTATTTTATCTGAAACTACATGCGAAATTGCTCCTTCCGTCCTCTACTATTCAAACAATCATTGAACACTATCAGGAAATACATGACATAAATCAGTTACACCTACTTTCCAAACTTCAAGTTTACTTCGCTTGGACTTCATGAAGCTGACGTAAACACTGTGATAGTTACCCTGAAAAGTGAGGATCTTCACAGGGCTTGCAATACCCAAACACTCAAAAGTGATCATAAGAGAAAAATATTTTTTAAAAGTAACTTCAATTATGTGGAGCCAGTGTCCATTTGTCTTGGTCAGAATGAGTCAGGCAAAGAATGTTTTGCACAATATGTTCCGGTGAAAAACAACATTGAGTCTCTCTTGTCTTCAGAGTCAGTGAGGGAGCAACTACAGCAAGTAAAAACTAGAGTCCAACCTAATAATGTTGTTCAGGATTTGTGGGATGGCACAAATATTGAAAAGAACTTGCTGCTCAAGCACACAGACTCTTCACTAGGCATTGTCCTTTATCAGGATGCCTTTGAAGTTGTTAACCCCCTAGGGTCTGGTAGGAAAAAGCCCAAGATTTTGTTGTATCTTTGGTGTATCTGACCCTTGCAAATATTTTGCCCCACAACAGATCCAGTATTGATCAGATGCAACTTGTGCTGCTTTGTCGAGAGCAAGACATAAGACAGGATCTAGTGTTTGGCTCTCTTGTGAAAGATTCAAAGGATCTTGAGCTCAATGGAGTAACATTGCCGGATGGCCAGCTCTGCAAGGGAACCCTATGTGCCATAGCAGGTGACAATTTGAATTCACACAACATTGGGGGCTTCACTGACAATTTTAGCAGCAGTTCACATTTTTGCAGATATTGTGGGATAGATCGGGCAGCATTTCTGGCAGATCCTCTGGCCAAGGGCCCTGACTGCACACCACAGTCATATCAGAAACATGTTGAGGCTCGGAGTCGTAATGTGGAAGCAAGTGTCTGTGGTGGCCTTCAATTTGACTCCATCTTCAATGAGCTCACATATTTTCATGTATGTCAGCCTGGATTACCTCCTTGTCTTGGCCATGACCTTTTTGAGGGCATTGTCTCTTTCAATTTGGCACTATACCTCAACCACCTTGTTTCAAAAGAAAAATAGTTTACTTATGTTGAACTGAATCAGCGCACCAACCACTTTAAATATCTGGGTAATGATGCCAACAACAAACCTTGTGAGGTGAACCCAAGGGCTGGGAAACTCTCTGGACATGCAGTTCAGAATTGGTGTTTCCTGAGAATGTTGCCAGTATTGATTGGTGATAAAATAAAAAGCCCTGGAGACAGTGAGGTATGGCAGCTTATCTTACAGCTGAGAGAGATTGTGGAGCTTGTGTGTGCCCCAATCATTTCCACAGGCCAGGTAGCATATTTAAGAGTAAATCATTATCCAGAACCCATTGTTCACTTTGGGCCAACCATCCGACTGTGGACATTAAGATTTGAAAGTAAGCATACTTACTTCAAGCAGTGTGCAAGAAAGCTGCATAACTTCTGTGGAACACTTTCTGAAAGACATCAGCTTTTGCAATCTTTTCTAAGTGCTGCTAAGTTTCTAATCTTTTCTAACCCTATTCCAGAGAAAAGGGAACTTAATTTATCGTGGGAGACTACAATGATAAGATAAGATTGCTCATCTTAACGTTGATCCTCTAAATACTCTCATTAGTCATGATGTGACAGTAAAAGGGACAACATATAAGAGCAACTTGTTTGTTGTGGTATGTCATAATGATGATGGCCTTGCAGTAGGAAAAATCAAAAAGGCCATCATTCATAAGAATTCCGCAGTGTACTATATCACTGAGGTATATCAGGCTGTTCGTTAACCTTACATTAACGCTTATCACACTACACCAATGCAGGAAGCCTATTACTGTGTCAGTCAAGCAGAGCTGCTTGATTACTACCCACTGCCTGAATATTCTGTTTGGGGCATGTCTTTCCTAACTCTTCACCATTCAGTCCCCACATTCTAGATTCATGTCATCCATCGGTGATGAAATAAAGGTCATCATCCTCAAGGCTTTGACCAGCCTGTCTGAGGATAATCAACAACAGATTATCACTGCACTTGAAAGCTCAGGTGTGGAATCAATATAAGACCTCAAGTATGTACAGCAGGATGACATCAGAGACTTCTTGCCTGTTATACAGCAAAGGAAACTTCTGGATGCATTCAAAATGGGTAGTTATGATAAATCTAGTGTTAGTAGTTTTCCTGTCCAGTTAAAGCTAAAGTAATTAGTCAAAAACAAGACTGTTTACACTCAGCTTTATTCATGGAATGAACACAGAATTAAGTAGCAATTTGGGCTAGCCACAGACTTTACACAGTCCTCCCAAAGGCCCAAAGCCAATTTCTATTATTGTAGCTTTAAGTCTGTTCAAAACAATAAATTTAATTGTCATGCATATGGGACAAATATTGTGAAAATAGTGATGTAATGTTTTATTTTATTTTCATGTGTTTCAGAAACTACTTAAATCACACTTGAATTATTTCCAGTTGACTTAAGTCCGTCTTCGCTCTCCAGTCCATTGCCTCATTCCTCTTTATCTTCATTGTCAAGCTTTTCACCCCTGTCAAGCTTTTCACAAGCATCATCAGCTTGTACTGCGATCATTTCAAGGAGATGGCAAGAAACCTTTGAAGTCCCATGGGATAAAATGCCAGAGGAAGTGCAGTCAGCCATTGCAAACAGCAAGAGACCTGCTCCGGACAAGCAACGCCAGATGATACAAGTCCTTGTGGATGAAATAAGAAGGTATGAGGCTAACCCCGTACGCAATGAATGTCTCAACATCTGCCGTAACATCGTTACCAGTAGTTTTGCCGATATGGCACCAGGAGGGGTCATCATTGGTGGGGTTTTTACTTCACTGCTTTCTCAATTGAAAACACGAATTGAGAACCTGAACCATGCTGGGACGACACCGATCCTCAAGACTGTCTGGACAACTGCAGAGGCCAAATGATTCTTATGGCTGCACACAATTTCAGCCCAAACCGCCAACAGAAGAAACCAATGAGATAGTGGAGCAGAAGAAGCAACAATTGGAGAACATCTACAGGCAGAAATGTATTCACGGTGGTGAGAGGGCAGAAGTGATAAACCTCATGAAAACAACATTCTGTCTTCAGCGAAGGAATGGAGAAGTATTTAAGAACAAAAGCAAAGAACAAAGATGTACAGGGTGAGGATGGGGAGTTGACTCTTCGTGTCATCCAGCTGCTGATGGCCTACTTTGATGAGAGAACAGAGGGACGGATACTCCTTGCTGATGTTTTGTTTAGCATTATTTTATATTTTATTTTACTATGACTGTACACTCAATGTCATTCATAATTTGGATACCATTGTCCATGTTCTACAGATGTCTGCCACCACAGCCGATGTTGAGCGCACCCTGACCCTCCCAGCCAGGCCACGACTCAAACTGCTGGGTAAGTTTCACATAAGCAAGGCACAGAGTATAGAACATGAGTCATTCTGTCATTCTGTCTGTCTAATTTCTCTCTTTCTGTATCTGTCTCAAAAACATATGTTTTTTTGTGCTCTCCCATGGATGTAGGTCTCTCAACAATATTGTTTTTGCCATCCAAAGTGGTGGACAGTAATGATTTGCAGCAGTTTAACTTATGATACTCAATGTAAATAGAGTAAAAAAGGGAAAAAATATTGCTTAAAATATAATCGGTGTGTTGTAGCCAATCCCAATACCTTAAAAATGCCTAGATAGGGCCCTGATACCCTTATTTGATACTGTTTCAGGACATTAACTATAATTGTTGTCTGCATCTGTTGCTGGTGATGAAGTCCCAAATGGATGTTGGATGATCAGCATCGAAAGCCACGTCATCTGTGAAGGTATCCAACCGAACTTCATCACAGGGCGTGCTGCAGTTTTTCGCCACCTACTATGTATTCAATTTACAATACAAGGAGGAAGCTGCAAGGACCCTGGAGTTTGTTCAAAGGTAAATCCTCTGCTATCCTAAAGTATTGTTTAGATATTTTGCCCCTCTTCCCAGATCTGTTCAGGAATGTTGCATTGTCAATTACTATAAGCTGTGCCCAAAATCCATGGCTCTCTTTTGTTCCTATATCAACATTTCAATTACAGTATCCTATTGATAGTGAGTTGAAGTTGAAGCTGGAATGTGTGTTCCAGTGTAACGCTGGGTTCAGATTGAATGTATTATCACCCAAGAGTGGAAATCAAATTGAGTGTAGGTGTGCTTTGTTTAGGACCATGAACTGCATTATAAATATTGCCTTCAATGTGGCAAAGTATCGCACCGTCCTTGTTGAACCCCAACCTTCAAAACCTAAGAAAATCTTGGTCCACATCCAGATATTCTTACGCAGAGGCAATATCGTAGTCTGTGAAGTACAACTGAGACGTGATTATTGCTGGTTGAAAACTTAACCCAATACCCCGCCAGGATGACTTGAAAATAGTCAGCCATGGCAATTTTTGCTGGTCTCTAAGGGGACTTGAAACACTGTCAAAAACACAGTCATGTAACGGCATGAAGTGAAAGAAAGCTGTGTAAGCCCATGGCTGCATTGCATTATGCTTTCCCCTACTCACCCAAGAGTGGAAACAATTGCTGTGAATAGGAGATGTACTGCTGACATTGAGAAAAGTCTATTGCATTGATGATTTGCAGGTTTACAACCACTAGCAAAATGACAGTTAAGAAAAAAGTTTTTCGTGCGCAAGAAAAGTTTGTATCAAAAAGTACACCAGCTAATGATGAGCAGAATGCAGGTACTGCTGGGATTTGAACCCAGGATCTCCTGTTTACTAGACAGGCACTTTAACCAACTAAGCCACAGCACCACTTCAGGTGCAAGGGAAATACTTCACCAAATTCTTGAGAAGACAGCATAGGAAGTCTGCACTATTCTGTGGCTGTGTGATAAGAGAAAAAAGATTCATATGTATATCATATGCATATCATATGTACGTTTCACTGGTTCCCTGCAATGTTGTAAACTTTTATTTTAAAGCAAAACTTTTCATTTCATCTTTGTTCATGGTTTTGATAAGTTTAGGACCATGAACTGCAATATAAATATTGTCTTCAATGTGGCAAAGTATTGCACCGTCCTTGTTGAACCCCAACCTTCAAAACCTAAGAAAATCTTGTTCCACAGCCAGATATTCTTACGCAGAGGCAATATCGTAGTCTGTGAAGTACAACTGAGACGTGATTATTGCTGGTTGAAAACTTAACCCAATACCCCGCCAGGATGACTTGAAAATAGTCAGCCATGGCAATTTTTGCTGGTCTCTAAGCTGGTCTATTGCATTGATGATTTGCAGGTTTACAACCACTAGCAAAATGACCAGTTAAGAGAAGAAGTTTTTTCGGTGCCGCAAGAAAAGTTTGTATCAAAAAGTTCACCAGCTAATGATGATGCAGAAATGCAGGTACTGCTGGGATTTGAACCCAGGATCTCCTGTTTACTAGACAGGCACTTTAACCAACTAAGCCACAGCACCACTTCAGGTGCAAGGGAAATACTTCACCAAATTCTTGAGAAGACAGCATAGG
>OOFG01035342.1:6702-25845 GCA_900323295.1 Molva molva
TTTGGGGGGGGGGGGCAGTATGAATCGAGAAGCGGGATTTTTGGATGAGGGCAGTATGACTGGTAACTATGGAAAGGTGAGATTCCATTGGCCAACATACTTCTCCTTCTGTGTGGACCTCCTCTGGCCAGCGTCAGCACTCAGCTGAGCTCTGTGGTCAGAATGCAGAGAACAACCCCAGACAAAAACACATGGAGAGACAGAGCAGAGAGAGTAAGAGGAAGCGACAGACCACCAGCCAGATAAGGGTGTACCAAACGCATTGCCTCAACAGCGGGCAGGAAAACGCTAACTTTACATCTAAACCTTTTTTCATGCATGATCAAATTCATAATCATGTATGAATTTATCGTCATGTGTGAATTCTGTGCTGTAGGCTATGAAAAGCCAGCAGATGACCACAGAAGCGTACAAGGAGATGGAATAGAAGTCATGCATTTTAAAATGCCTGGATAGGAATGCAGACATTGTTTGATCACAATTCAGACCAGAAAAATATACCATGTAAATCAGACAACCTCGAACTCTAAAAGACCTTTAGCAAGCTCACTCGAGTCAGGAGATAATGCAACGCTAACTGTTACACCTCGCATGACACACATATTCTTACTAAACTGGATCAGACAAAGATAATTGAATCCACCTGATATTCATACACTAGTCATGATATGTCATCATGGTTTTGTTTCCACACATATCTAACAGACACATTCAATATCAAAATTTCTTTACATTTGTGATTAGTTGTTAATATCTGATAAGAAAAATGCATTCAAATACAAACTGGATGAAATCCAAGATCGCATTACTAGAAGAAAATAAGCACATTTTTAGAGGGGAAACATTTTGTAGCCACAATTCAATCAAGTGTACAAAAATATTAGTCCTAAAGGGAAGGAAAGGATGAAAAAGATATAAAAGGGATTTGACCGGAAAAGAGCCTGTTGATCTGACAATTTCAATGAATTCACTAACATACTAGTTAATACTTCTTTTTCCACACCTGACCGACCAACAAACATAAAACAACCAAACAAACCATTTAATATGTTGCATTAATCACAATGAATACAAACCTTGAAAGAAATCTAAAAAGCGAAAACAGGATTAGAGTATATTAATCCCCAAATTCCTCTTGGCTAGAGCTGCGCACGGTTGCTCACCTCAGCTCGGCCATCTTGGCCTCAGGGAGGGGAGGTTTTGGCGGGGCCACGTCGTCCTCAGGTGCGTCAGACGCAGCCTCTGAAGGCGTCGCCGGGGCGGGGGACTGAGTGGTGGCCTCAGGCTCCTGATCGGTCAGTGACACCTCGGATGATGCGCTGCTGGAGCGACAGAGGCAGAATGAGTGTACACGTTGTGTTTTGGTCTGTATGTGTAAGGATGTCTGAGGCACACGAGTGTGTTGCAAAGTGCACATGGTGCACCCGCGACTCACCTCTCTGCCGTGGGAGCGGGTGGGACTGGTTTGTTGGGGGTGGTGGGTGATGGCTGCTCCTGTTTCTCGATGGTCAGTTTGACCAGCTCCTGATCACACGAAACATGCACACGTACAACTGTCATGTAAGGGAGGGCCCAGGCTGAATTAGGATATATAACGGCATTTTTTGTTTCCCTTCGGCTATCCTAGACGCTTTTATCCAAGTGACTTAAAGCTGTAGGCACGATTCAAAAGCTGTTATTTGAGTGCAATTTGTTAGTAATGGCATAGCCATCCATCAGCTATTAGTGAGTGAAGTGTGCTGTTAGAATATCTATTATAGAGTTGACTGCGCCTGCCTCTGTTTGAGCCAATTTCGATTTTAGACCGCTCCCAGTTCATTTCTGATCGATCATGGCATCTCTAACCTGATTGACTGGCAAGATGGATTCCCGAGCCAATCATAGGTGCGTGAAATTAAACATTTCTCAATGGCGGAGAAACATAGGGAGGGAAGGGCAGAGAGGGAGGGGACGTTTTTGGTTGTTTAATTTCAAAATCTTGCTCTGTTCCGCTCTATTCCACTCTGTTCCGCTCTATTCCGCTCTGTTCCGCTCTCTCCCTTTACAATGCCCCATTTGTACATACAGCACCTATGAGGTCACTCTTTGTTTTGAACTAGTACATGTCTTTGATGAGCAGGTAGGGTTTAGGCAGCTTGCTCAGGTAGGCTGTGGACAAACAAGCCCTATCCTGTGACTGGAGGGGACTCACCTTAACTCCATCTAACACCGCCTTGATGACGGTGGTGACGGCCACTACGTTCTCCTTGTCCTCCAGGTCGATGCCGTCCAGCATCACCTGGTCGGACCAGCGGATGAGGTTGGCCAGACTCTGGTACACTCGGCTGTGACAGGAGGACAGCGCCGAACTGGGGGTGTGGGTGTGTGTGGGTGTGTGTGTTAGGAGAAAAGGAAAACATTATAAATATGACTTAAACCAATTTAGACAAAATTATCTAATAACTACAAATAATCAAGAACAACAAGACAGCACTGGATAACCAAGTAACATCCATCTCTTCAGCAGGACCAATCTAGTAAACAAAACAAGTAAACAAGGAGACGCTTTGGTGTGGCTGTTTAAAAGCTGGACCTCATGAACAGGTCTGTGGTGTGTGGCTGCACTAAAGAATGCTTATCAGAACAAAGGAGGTGTGGTGGAGGTGCTGTTGCTCTAGTCAACAGTGCTTGAGGACCGCTGGCAGGGTGTGTCCCTGGTCGTGTCTCGACACGCCGAGGCACATTCACCACGCTGTTCCTGCCCCTACACGGCTTCCCATTCCAGCTACGGAACAACGCTTGTACGGGAAGGAGGCGAGAGTCGGGGAGGAGTTGAGAAATTGTAGGATAGGAAAGGAGAGGGAATGCTGAAGGGGAAGAAGACCATACTCTACCTAAATTCCGGTGTACTACTGCCAAATACGCTATTCTTCTTATGAAAAAAAGCCCTAAACACACTTTAAAATATTTAAAGAGCAGTTAATAAGACATTATAGGACCCATGAATAAGAGAACAAATCTAGCAAACCACAAATCAATACACACAAACACTTAGGCAAATGAGCTCTTTGGTGAGTCTAAGTTTATGCTGCTGATGCACTGAGACTTACTCCCAGAATTGACCCAGTTTGTTGGTCATCCATTGTTAAAGATGGCAACAGCAAAGTGCAAATTTACTTAAATTGTTCCGCATCTCCAATAGATTAACAAATAGGACAACAATTACTAATATACATGCCTATATGTACATACATGTAGTTATTATTTGTAGTGTCAATGGATGGTTGCAAATTGACGGGCTAGCTCATTGGCCAAAGAGTCTGAAACGCCTGGGTTTTCCTTAAGAAGGTTGTGAGCCGTCCTACTGCATGAATGGGATGTCTTTGTGACTCCAGGGCCAAGTCAAGCCCCTTTCAGATAGCTCTGCCTCTTCTCAACCCTACTACATCCATCAACCACTTCAAAATACAGGACAGAGGAAGGGGAAAACAAACCCAGATCTCTGGCCTCCATACCATCGAAGGCACTGATTGACGTGGCGGAGACAAAAGAGAACAAAAAGGAGAGAAGTTCCAACACGTCCAAACTCTAACTACAACTTGCGTCCTCCCACACAGAGACAGAGAGACAGAGACAGATACTTCAACCAAGTCAGTGTATTCTACTACATGGTTAGGAAGAAATGTAAGACAAACAAATGACTGAGAGTAGCATAGTCAGGTTAAACATTGCATTGGGGAAATACCTTACTACACTGTGTTACACTTCCAGTAATACTACCAGGGTGTTGAGTCTACTCTGATCCTATCTCACTTATCACATCTTATCACATTTTATCCAGGTGTAGTCGCTGCCAAACTGAAGATAACATTTCATAGTGCACCATTTAATTTGAATAGTTCATACTCAAATTGTATATTCCTTCCTTTAAGAAGGGGAATAGTTCTAATAGTAATATGTTTGTTTTATATAGAGCGTTTTTTATAAACTCAGAACGCTGTGGCATCAGATTAAGTCCCAGCTAACCCAAATCTGTGATTTGGTATCTAGTACAAATGGTCAAAATATTATAAGATATTTATGTATCAATCAATCGATACATCTCTGGATCTGGGGGTAAACTGGGAAGGATTATTTCTGTACTTTTTGTCGTCACCTAACCAAACCAATGGCGCTACAAAAAGGCTGACCAATCACAAGACATTACTTGTGCCATTGTCCCACAAGGCTGACCAATCACAAGACATTGCTTGTCCAATGGTGCCACCCTACCAACTTCACACACAACAAGGCAGTCAAAGTACAATGAGGAAGTAGAGGAGATAATAAAGAATGCATAATTAAAATAAAGAATGCATACAGGTTCCTGATATTGTCGGTGCAATAAGTTAATAACTTGCAGTCTGACCAATTGTGTTTTATATGCCTAAAATAAAAATCAACTTGTAAGTAGATGCTTAAATGGTAAAGATTTAACTAATTCAGGGTATATAAATACAGCTTTTTGTGCTTGTGCAGACAGTGAAAATGGCAATATTGCTCTTTAATTGGAATGAACAGTTGCTATTAATTATGTAGAAACCAAGCCTAAAGAGCAGAGAACAGCGAGCAGAGCGTCATGAATCGAATAACCTCGCCCTCAACAATATCTGTGAGCAACAAGTGAGTTTGCATCAGATTGACAGAGGGATGTCAATCAAACAAGCTCATTTTCATATTACCGCCACGCCCAGTCAACCCTCAGGAAAATTATGAGCACGTGTGGCTGCTTTGGAGCAGCATTTTATAACTGTCAATTAAAATAAATTTCCCCTTAAACTTCACTATATGCTTAATATCAACCTCAACTTGGAATATATGGGTACATTTTATGATTTGATCATTAGTTATCTGGGACTTTAAGGCAACAATAAAATAGAGAGAGAAGAACACGGTTAACTCAATACGCAGGGTTCTGACACTTGTGCGGTCTGCTGTTCTTCCACTTGAACGAGGGGGGTGGCTGGAGAGGGTCACCTGTGCTGTGTCCGGGCCTCCGCTTGCACCAGAGGGAGGATGGCCTCCAGGACCTTGCTGGCCGACCCGGGAAGCATCTCCAGCACCTTCTTCTCCACCACCATCTTGTCCACGATGGTCTTGAAGTAGCGCAGGGCACTCACCACGTCCTTCTCCTGCTCCTCCAGTCGGCTCACCTTCTGCAAAGAAGAGACAAAGAAAGTTAAAGTAACAAAGGGAAGACACAGAATAAAATATAATATAAAATACGAGGCACAGGAAGGGAAATGATGGTAACATTTCCATACAAAGGGCATTTTCGTAACAGCTTGGATAGACTTATTATCCCCTATTAAAAGTTAGACAAATGATACACTTGGCACAATGGAGAAACAATTACTACACAAAAATAGACAAACACAATAAAAGCAAACACAATAAGACAGATAGTCAAATCTTGTATCAGTATTGCCATATACAGGCCAATCCACACCTGTAAAGTGTGTTTATTCGTCTTCATATTCTTCTTGCAGAGATTTGGTTCAAGGACAGGACATGCCGTGAATGCTACCTTGTGCTTTCCACTTTGATAACAAGGTGTACTCTGGTTGATAGTAAGCAGCTTGATTCAGTGACAATGATGAAACACACGCAATGCCATCAGAGCTTCGTTCAAATAAACAGAGGTGGAGGACATGGTTCTTTCAGCCTGCTCCAAACATGAGACAGATTGTTCCAGAGGAAAACTTAACAAACTGCTATTGAGGTAGAAAGCATGCTTTAATAGCCGTTTGACATCAGAGCACCATGCTAATGCTAAGGGCTCATTCAGACCAAATCAGGCTTTGCGGCAAAAACGCCATATGAACCATTCATTTGACTGGGGTTGGTGCGATTAAGGGGGGGGGCGCTGGGGTTGCGAAAAAAGACGCAGCCGGCCTGCGGCGAAAAGTTGAAACAGTACCAACGTTTGGAGAAACGCAGCCCGACGTCACGCTGCGGTGGCCAATCACGTAAGCCGGCGTTCAGACCGGATGACGCCCACAGGAGGAAGAACCTTGTTTACCTTGTAGCGTTAGCATTGTAGCATTCCACTGTTTACAGAGCAGCTGTGAAGATGGAAGAGAGACTGATGGCCACCGTGTTGACCTTTCTAGAGCTGTACAGCCCTGCCATGAGGGAGTGGTCACACAAACGGGCCACGAGGTGACACTCCCAAAATGGCCGCAGCAGTCAGCGGTAACTGCCACAACGCCTGATTTGGTCTGAATGAGCCCTGAATGAGCCCTCATTCCATTATCCATTAACCATCTATTCACCAAGTAGCGTGACGCGGAGTCACATGTTTACTACACCAGGATGCTGTATTGGATCCTCTTTAAGCTAGCAGTGTTTTCTCCATAGGGTCAGGAGATGGTCACACCGAAGCAAGGGCTTTAAAGCAACAACAAAAAAAGCAGCAGCAGTCCATTCACAAAACCGTCAGGTTCCATTGGTGTCATGTGTCCGGCCACCTGCTATCTCACACGGCCAGCGATCACAAGGCCTGTGTGACAGTGTGGGAACCAACAAGGAAGGGGATACACACATGCACACACACACGAATGGGAGTGTAAGAGCCTACCCAAAGCACAGGCCAGGAAACCTACCTTCCCTTACCAAAAAGGTAAACAAACGCTGAGAATAGTCAGGGAAAATGTGGGTCTTTCGCCCCACAGTACTCTAAGTACTGTACTAACAGTACTAACCCATAATATACACCTGAAAGTACACGACGCAAAGCACACACAAACACACGCCTTTTTATACCTTGTTGACGGGTTTCTCCGCACTCTTGACCGCGGGCTCAGGCTGCAGCAGCTTGCCCTTCTTGGAAGGGGTCCTCTTGATTTTGGGAGAGTGGAACTTGTCCATCAGCTTCATGGTGAAGGAGGAGAGGTGCGACCGCTGGGAGTCTGGGGGAGAAGAGGAAAACACAAAGAAACAAGGGATGACAAACGATTCTGTAATCAATAACACAAATATAGACGCAGAGGGTGGACAAGAAGTAAGAAGTACCGGAGGATACATTACATTCATAATACATAGACGATAAACTCTTCAAATATCAATCAAACCAATTGTGTTTGTGAAATAATTTTGCGTCGGTAATTTCAACTGTTAATAGCACACTACTAAAATAAGATATGAAACTAAAATAAGATATGAAAGAACAAATCATACGTCATTGTCTGCTACATCTTCCATTATCTTTCCCCCTGAGCTTCACACAACGGCTGCAGAGATAAATGCACTGCACAGGTAATAACCAGCCGAGAGACACACCACACAAGTTCACTGAAATTGCACCTCCAACCGACTGGGGGAATTTGTCATTTTATGGCACCAGTGTTAGTGGAAGGAACAGTAGGAGGAAGAGTACTGGGGGAACAGTCTCATGGCGAGGGTGTTTTACTCTCTCAGCCAAAGGCTCCTGGGTTTGTTCCCCGCGGTCTGCAGTCTGTAGACATCCTTGAGCAAGACGCTTAACCACTCTCATAAATGACATGTACCTCTGAATTCACAGTAAATCGCTTGGGATTAAAGTGTATCTGCTATAATACTCCATAGGGGCCTACTCGACATGCTACTAAAAGCTGCCCATTTTAGTCCATGTGCCTTGCATTTGTGCTCATCCACTGTTCTTTGCTTTTGCATTTCTAATCCTCATCATCCCTCAAAATCCTTCCCAAGACTTTCCAAGGCCTGCCGAGGCCAGAAGCCAAATCTTTGCATTCTGTGCAGGATGCTAGTCAAGGTCATTCCCCTGTCACCATCATGAGCGAGATCCGGAGATCCGAGTCGGAAAGAAGAGCCGAACTTCGCATCACCCGCTTGAAGGTGTGTCTTTAACTGATGCACTTGTTTTAAGTCGGTGACACAACACACACACTTATTGTAGCCTATTTATGTTTATATTATAGCCTACTTACCATAAATTTGATAGTTTAAGAGACATTTAATATATTGAGTTGTACAGGCGGAACACAAACAATTATACCCGCGATGATGAATTCAGTTTGACGTTCAATAATCCTTTCTGCTTCCTAATCTCAATAGCTCAATGAGAGTCGATATATTTCAAACTAGTCTTGTTTACACATTGGAAAATGAGTGCCACACGATCTCCTTGATATATGGAAAAAAATGCATTGAGTATAAATTTAAATGATCTAACAGTGTGAAATATAATAATGTCCTGTCTAGACCAAGACTAATCTGACAGAAATCAGTGCTATTTCAACAAGCTATTTTGTTTTGCAAGCGAATATCGTCAAACTGAAATCACAGCGGTGCGCTTCTATCTAAACCTTCATTACTCTTTTTAATTAGGCTTATAGAGTTCTGCTGCTGCGGCTACATGCCAAAATATGCATTCATCTTCTTC
Organism: Molva molva; assembly: GCA_900323295.1. NCBI lineage: Eukaryota > Metazoa > Chordata > Actinopteri > Gadiformes > Lotidae > Molva > Molva molva. The sequence continues at coordinate 15,104 of OOFG01035342.1, forward strand.
TGAAAGTATTTTCCAAAAAATATTAATATAAATACATTTTATTTCAGCTAGAATAGCTGGTAAAAGGTTAAATAATGTTTTTTAACGTGCCGCCTTAACTAATCTTTACTACAAGCCTTAAGCTTCTGTTTCTTCCATAACAGTGGCTCGTGTAGAAACTACCAGAGAAGGCAGAGATGCTGCTCTTTTCAGGAAAGAATAAAACATCCTTTTCCAGCGATAAGGTAAACATCCTTTCCCCTCTGGAACCTGTTGGGCTTTAAAACAAAGCACTTAATTATCACTACTTTATGCCTTCAGTCAGTCTGTTTCCTCAGGTGTCAGTTATGGGCACCCATTGGCTCTGAGGGCTGATGTTGCTCACAGGAAGAAGTGAAGAGTCTATACATCATTTTCTAAAAAGGAAAGGCTGTTGGGTGCATTGTTTTACAATTTATTGCTTGCAGTTATTGCTTGCAGTTATGGTTACATGAAGGATAAACACATGGTGTGATTTGTGCAAACTGCAGTTTGTTTTACAATATGTCGTCAGCAGGGTGTGCAGTATATGAATGAACCATTGATGCACCTTTTACAACATCATGGGGTTATGGTTTGTCAGCTATCACCAAATCAGAAATATTATAGTACGACTGGTTGGTCAATATTAAGCTGCCTAAAATGGCATATTATCATTGCATGCTTTTTTTCTTTTTTTTTTTTAAATGTTCTTTTTCATTCACGACACTCCTTTGACTTCAAACCGACCATGAAGTGTTTTTTGGTACGTTTTATTACTGCGACATTATGAGTAAACCCGAGATTTGCTCATTTACTTGGCCTGCAACATCACAACCATCAGTCCCAACCCAGTGGATAAAGGGAATTTCAAAAGAAGGCTGGCAGTGTGACAGACGGTATCGAACAAGGAACAAAAAGGATAACGGAACTGATAAGAGCCGGGAATTACCAACACATCTTAGACAAAACAAAGAGCACCGAGGAAGGGACGACATGCAACGATCCCTTCCTCAAAGCTGTATAAAAAAAATAACAAGGCTCCCTCTCTTTTTAACGATCTAGTAACCTGCCAGGGTGACGCTGTGTTTAATTACAGACACATTGAGCAGCAGCAGCAGCAGCAGCAGCAGCAGCAGCAGCAGCAGCAGCAGCAGCAGCAGCAGCAGCAGCAGTGTCGACTTGACGTGTTATTTACAACACCCTAGGGCTACAAATACCTGTGGCAGTAGGCATGTAGGTGGTTTTGGCTCGTCTCCTCCACTATGTGGCTAAACACGTTGAGTTGATCAAAAGCTTTTCGTGTAGCGGCTTCCACATTTATTCAACAAGCGCAGTCACATAAGCCTTGTACACCCTCTGACCCCCGTTAGCCTCTACTTCACATTAGTACAGAGGTAGCGGAAAGAGGAGAAGCTGGCTCCAACATCCAATAATACCAAAAACACCATAGATTCCAAATCAACAACCAGGAAATGCATTGCAGCGGCGTTAAGAGTCAAAACCGCGCTTAGTTTCCATGGCCAGAGGCTAAGCATCAGTGACATTAGCAGTGGGCCAACCAACAGATCAATACAGCCGATTCATCGTACATCACACCATCCTCCTAGCAGAGTCATTGGTGATCACGCACTCGAACCAGCACCCTCCTTGGTTCTGCAGTTTGTTGTTCTATACTCCTAGCACGCCGTCCTGTGTGTTTATGGAATGGTTAGTCACCCTAACGTATAGTTAGTCTGGAAATAACATCATTGTGACAACGCTACCTGAACCAGGAGAAAGCAAACAAGCGACAGACAGACAGCGAGTGAGTAAGAGTTGATGGGTGTGAGAGACAAAGAGAGGCTGATAATACAAATGTTAAAGTGTGTCTTCATAGTTCAATCCAGTCACTAAGAGAGCTGGCCAGACATCAGTCCACCTCTCTCCTTCAGACGGCCTGTGGCCCACGGTAGCATTCGGAAAGTGAGCTCATTTCTTTGCAATGGGTAAGCAATAACTCAATGACTCAATGCAACTAGTCATGGCAAGAGAGACACTGATACACTAAGAGAGAGAGAGACACAGCCCACAGTTAGTCAAAACACAACTATTCAGCTGGCCAAGGCCACAGGAAGTGTTGTTGTACGTGTTGTACTACACATGAACATCGGTTCGTCAGTGGGTTGTGGCCTAGTTGTAGGTATTGCCATTACGCAAACATTCATGCACATTCTGAGTGATAAACTCTTAAAAAGTAACCACTCCACTACGCAGTCCACTAACAGACGTACGGTGAGCTCAATAAGGGAGGAAAAATGACCAAATAAGGAAAAGCGTGTTGCATCACAGGGTTTATTTAACTATGCAGTGTGAAACCACAGGCGGAGGGAGCAAGTCATTAGAAGTAGTTAATAGTTTAAACACTTTAAATGCCGCGCATTGCCTTGGGTTCCTTTATAAAATGAACGTCTAGTGCTGTCAACACAACAAAGCTCGGGAGAGCTCTCTCACACAGCTCCATGGAGCATTTTGATCTGGTTCAGAAATACATAAGCTCATACTGATTTTTGTTAATAGCCTGATGTGCTGACTACCCATCTGATAATGTTATTGAGGAATAATATTATACTTTGCGAGATAATTAATTTAACAGCAATTTAGGTTTAATTTCATTTGGTGTAGCTTTCAGATTATTTTACCTCAAGTCGTCTTTTTAATGCCTGTCCCCACCTGGCAAAAGTCCTTATGACTTACTGTGACAACTGAAGGCCCGTTTAATGGCTTATTAACTGCACTCCTCCTTCATGACTGGGATTTTATAACTGAACCAGCTGCTTCTTCCCAAAAGTGTTTCTCAATCAGAATTTTGACATTTGTCACAAAAATGTCATGCACTCATAGTGTAGGAAATAATGTTTATCGTTGAGAGCAGAAAAAACTGTTAATACCAGAAAATAGGCCAAAAAAAGAGTAAGAACTATTGACTATGCCTTTATGCCCAGTTTGTTTTTCGCAGCATCAATATTATGTAATGATGCAGATTTAGCGATAAACTTACTGATACGATTCTATAAATGTAGAAACGATGGTGAGGTAAATGTCCGGAGGATATAGGTTTCCAGCTCAGAATTGAGGGGACATGCAGCGTGGACCTGGTGCCACCGCAGCTTGTCCAGGTCTGCGGAGGCACCACTCTGCCGAGTCGACCCGGCTTTGGGTCTGCACCACGGGTGTGACGGCTGCTGCAGACCCTCTGCTTGTGGCTGTGTGAGCAGAGGGTCTGCACCACGGGTGTGACGGCTGCTGCAGACCCTCTGCTTGTGGCTGTGTGAGCAGAGGGTCTGCACCACGGGTGTGACGGCTGCTGCAGACCCTCTGCTTGTGGCTGTGTGAGCAGAGGGCATGGTGGGGGGAGGGGTTGTGCTTAGTATAACACACAGCTGTCACCTCCTGCTGAACTTTTCAAAGTAAGGGCTGTGTGTGCGTGTGAGCATGTGTACTCTGTGTATGTGTGCGCACACTCATCCACAGAGTAAAATCGCGTCGATGCTTGTGCTACACAGCCATATTTGGAGAGTAGGCCAATAAGCTGCACAAAAAATGTGCTGGCCTGATCAAGCACTGGGCTCCACTTTCTACACTACAACCAACCTGCTTGATGAGCAATATGTATCGTCCTTTTCAATGCAGATGATGCAACGTAGTCATATACACGTGTGAATGGAGATCACATACATGTGTGCAGCTTTAGTGTGTGTTGTGCACGCACACACGCACACGCAAAAGGACAGTTCAAACTAAAAATGGACATAAAAGGGGGGATTGAGGAATTGGTGTAGAAAATACCATAGGAGAGTGTAGAAGTGTGTGAAGGAAAAATTGAAAATAAGTAAGAAGGGATGGTGTAACCAAGTATCAGGATGGAGGGGATGAAACCATCTGTTCAGCTAAACAGAGGTCTGGTCGGAGTTTGGTAGAGGATGCTAGAAAAACTGTTGCAGACACCAAACTCACGAAGGAGAAGTCCAGCGACAGTCGCCAGGAACGATTAATAGGTTTTGAAGGCTGTGCTGTTATTACATGAAAATAGCAATCCTTCATCTTTTATTGTGAAAATATAACACATCTCTACTTGTTGAACACTGCCTCAGGTGCATATTATGGAACAGTATTACAGCAGAGAAGACAAAGAGCTGTTTGTGTTGTGCATCGTTCATGCTGGCCAGTGGCCACCTCCAATAAAAGCCAAGACTAACAGAATGACAGGATTCAACGTTTCCTGAGTGCTGGGTGACTAGGTCGATCCTTGGTGAGATACAGGAAAGGATAAGACACACTATGTCAACTTGGACATTCTATTATCTGGCTTATTCCACAGTAGTTCAGTGATTAGGAGGAAAATAAATAGCAAACAAAAGACTCAACAATAACGGTGTTAAAGCCTATCAAAGGCTCTAGGGTAGCCTTTGATGGCTGTACTACTACTATACTACTGCTTCTTCTACTACTACTACTACTACTATACTATTGCTACTATTGAGCTTCCCGCTGCGCAACAAATACTTGTAATTCCTACTTAAATTAAGGGTGGATGACGTAAATCCAATTAAGAACATCGACATGGCAGTTTGAACTGTTCAGAGGTTATGCTTTAGTCTAGTGACAAGTACTTAATGTCAAGTGCTAAAATAGAATCTCTCACCAACCAGAACGCTATAAAGCAAGAAGCCTAATTTCAAGATGTAGGTTAATGTGGGCATCATTTACTTCCAACTATGTCACTACATACATTATCAAAGATCACCCCTTCTTTTGGACCCCTAGATTATTTTTTAATTAAAACCATAGATGTTTTATTTATATGGTCGTGGACCAACAATTCAAGTGGGAAAACGATCTTAAATTGGGCTTTTGCTTCTATTTATGTTCTGGCCCACCATCAAATAATTTAGAAAGAAATTTGCAAACTTACTGTATGCTGACCCCTGCTATGGTTTCGAATAGTCGAGAATATGTAGGTTCGATTTTTCCACCCTACGTCAACGCCATTGACCATCCACATCAATCATGCCTAATATTGTGTCTGAGAAAACACACATATGCATGAGTGTGTGTGGCGTTCGTCAATGACTAGTAAAGCATTCCTGCTCAGCGACGGGTCAGTGGTTAGGAGTTATATCAATGTGGTGATGGAGGCACGTTGCATGCTCGCATTGGGAATAGACAGAGCGGCCCCAAAGAACACATATGTGATCATGGCTCAGAACCCTAATAGGAAACAACACAAGATCCATAACCACTGGAATGATGACATGGTTAGCCATGCGTGTGTATTGATGTTGTGTTGAATGACAGCAGCAGCAGAGGTACCCAAGCTGCTCCAGATCTGAGTCATTATGCTGGAATACTGTTGGTGATGGAGGAGGTTTCTCAGGAATGGCAACAGGGCCGTTTATTAGTTTTGGTATTTAGACACACAATTATTCATGTGATGCCAAATAATTAATCTTCAAACATTTATAGTTACAAAAATGATTAATGAGGTAAATTATTACTTTGTGATATTGCTTGTGAAGTGTGTCCATATTTAACATTAGTTGTCACAGTTCTTGCTGAAATAGCTTAGAATAGTTTTAGTTGCGATAAACATGAGGGATGGATATGTGCTTTAAAATGGCTCACAAATCTGAGAGAGTATATTATGACCTATACTTGTAAACGTACATGTTAATAACTAATAATAAACTATGTGTTGGCGAAAAACATTTATTTTATGGCTGTTTCTTCCCAAAATACACATTTGGTCTTCAACACATAGAACATATGAACTATGATTAGTATCCAATACAGCCAATATATGTGTAGGATCAATATACACAACATAGCCTACATACACAAGCATAAGCTTAGCCACATGTTTATATGCAATGTGAAACAATAAGCTCAACCACACAAACCATGCTTGTATTTTAACTCTTGCCGGTCTGATCTATTCAGAGATCACCTCAATCCCATCTAGTGTACAACTATACTCCAGGACAATTAGGAATGCACACTCATTTTTTTCTACTGATACAATAACCGATAATAACCTGCCTCTCATGGTCCATAACCGATAAGATCATCAGTGTGAATGACCTATAGTTTGTGACCAAGCAACTGACATCACTAATGATTATTGTGTATTAAAAACGTCCAAACTGGCGAGGACATGTTTGCTGTTTTGCTCCCTTATCTACTCTGCCCACACTGCGTGGCTCTACTCAGGCCAGAGGTTTGACTTCCTGAGCACTACAACAGCATGCAGCGCTTGGTAAACCCTTTGGTTACTTCAATGGCATCAAATTATCAGCTATAGTTACATTTTGGGAGCACTACATAATAGTAAAAATGTCCCATCATCGTCGGTGATATATATTGTGCATCCCTGAAGACAATCAGATCACTGCTTTGTGTCCATGAATTGAACATTTGACCCATATCAAAAAATGGGCTTGTCAAATTCATGGTTAGGGCCCGGGTGTTGGTGTTGGGTAAGAGGGTGGGGCCAAATAGGCTTGTGCATTGTGTGGTGGCCACATAAACATTTACAACTGCCGTGCCTCAATGCCTTTGCCGTTCAGCTATGAAGTCTTAAGGAAGTCATCCCTGCTCCCACATCAACATCAATCCCTTCTTTCCTTGACCCCTGTATTCCATGTGTCTTTGTCGCTAATGGTAGTGGGCGTGGTCATGGCCTGGCGGAGACATTTGGTCTGCCAAGTGAAGACTTGGTGGGATGTGTTGTCGTACCAGAGAAACAAGTACAGTTACAGTACCTTTTCAGTATTGTAATGTGTGCTGCATGGTGCGATAATGAAGTTTTAAAGAATGTCTGATCCACAATGTAGGCCAACCCTTCTAGTCGTAAATGGCTTGCATTGTTTTAAGTCTGTTGACAAAACCAAGACAGAGATCTTTTCTCTATATATAACGGCAAAGAAATGCACCTTGGTGAACCAGACATGGAGTCTTATTGAATGTATTTTTGGTTCAATGGGTGTTAAGAGCTACTGGCTCACACTCATACTACTGGTATATACTTAACCAGTCATTAATCGCAAACACTTACTTTGATCTATCAATTCCTTTTTTTATATTTGCAAAGTAAAACAGGCAATGAGAAAATGAAGAAGCGAGGGAGACGAGAGAGAAGAGATGAAAACAAGCGCGAGGCTTGATTTGGTGCCATCTCCAGAGCAGCTCCAGTGCTTGCCTGATGCAAGACAAGAGCTGCTTATCATTTTGAATTGACAGAATACAATAACAAAGAAAAATGAATGTCAATGCACTGTTTTTTACTCATTCTTTACCATACAGACAAAACCTTGTCTGCCTCCTAGTGCTTGAGGATGACAGTTTAGAAGCAAGCCCCAGCATAAACCCTGTCCGGCCTATATGGATCGTCAAAACCTATTAGGTTTGGGTGGTATCTATTTTTTCATACCTTCCTGACATTTCACCGGGGTATACGGTATATGACGTTATTTGTGTATATATATATAATAATAAAAAAACTAAAGCTGAGCTGCTGGTGATGGAAGTCATTGAAGCATGGATGACATTGTCTAGCCTACAATACTGTGTCTTATATGCAATTTTCCAACTTCGACAAGTCCTGCTGGGTTTAAATACTTATGGCCTATAGAATAATGAAAAGATAGGACATAAGCACCCTTCTTTCAGAGATTCGGTCCTAATCTCAATGAGTAGGACCTACTTGTGCACTCGTTTTTTTTTTTTAAGTCAGCGATGGTTTCCACCAATGTACACATATGGAAAGTACGTTTAACCTGTATTATATACAGTCTACACCCACACCGGAGCGCCACTGGCTACGCTGATTTTTGCCTGATTTTTACTGTTGTAGAGCTGGCGGGATACACTTCTTAACAGCGATTTTAATCCATTGCGGACATTTTGTAACGTGAGACGTATCCGCGTTAATAGTGTTTTAGTTAGGCTATTGTTTGGGGCAGGGTAATTTGTAATTTGCCTCTTGTGTAGAAATATTGACCACATGATGGCTCTATAGAGAGTAGTGCTGCTGCCCGACCGGCTCCTGGGCAGATACACATCGCTAGACACACGGGACTCCTACTGGTGATCACGTCTTTAGTTCCCCGCATCAGATCGCTGTAATTCGGAGCGTCAATATCTGTTGACTACCCAATATCTTTCTAACTTAAAAAAGTATATACTTTCAAACTTGAGATGTGTGATTGTTTTAATACACCACCACAGCAGCAGTATGCTGCTATAAATGTCCCTTTCCGTTTTGATGTCGGGACGTTCCGGGCGGGCGGTCATTATTGTAAAACTTGTCAAACGTGGGGGAACTCCACCTACGCGAACTAACCTATTTCAGTCTCAACAACAATGCAACGTCGAAGACTTTATTTTGAAATATTTAATTATATATCCTGATTCAAAACTTTGCCAAAATACTAACATAATAAAAAATGTATTCATAAGATGTCTGAAAAAAGTTAAATAGAAAGAGGTGCGTTTGTATTTTTGACGGTATTAAATATCATACTATTTCTAAATACCCTGGTATACCGTAATACCGTTATACCGCCCAAGCCTAAAACCTGTTCAGCCTGCGATGCTCCAATATGCAGAAGATGAACATGTAATTAGGCATTACCTTATCTTCATAAAAAAAGATGCCATGCCTCCATTAAAAGAAAAGAGTTTAGTGGTGACGTTGAATGGGGATCTTAAAGGGTAACCATTTAAGATCCCCATTCAATAAAAAGCATACCAATCACAGAACCTAAATACAAAACAAAAAATGTCTCCATGCCAGACTGTTTTATGAAAGCCTGTGCATATTACTTTTACCAGGAAATACTTTGGTTAAATCATTTTAACCTCAATAGCGCAACATGAGTCTCAGTCAAATTCTTGCAAATGTTTGACCTTAATGGGACCATACAACAATCCAAAGCATTCATAAGGGGCAGTAGGAGGAAGCAGTGCATTTATATAGGTCAATGTAATCTTGGGCATGGGAGTTGGTAATGGGTAAAAGGTATTGGGAGCACTTGGCACAACAGTTAAGTGGAGCAGTAGCATGAGGGCCATAGAGCGAGGCCTGAGGACTGGCTCATTCAAAACACACACAAGAATGGATTTGGGAGGGCAGACAACAAATGCATACACAAAAACACTCTTCACACTATTGATCTACAAGACAAGACAAGCAGAAAGGATGCCACAGGCCCTGGATGTAAACAACTAGAATAACAAAAGAAGAAAAGAAGAAGACATAAAAGAAAAAGGTTCTTGGCTTGGTCACTCTTGATCAGACCATGGAGATTTATGAAGCCACGCTCATTAGAAAGAAACAATTAAAACACTGTAAAAACAACAATGGCTATTCAAACATTGCCCCCACAAAAAGTGCCGAATTCCCATTCGTGTTTAATTGAAGTATGACCTTAAACACTTATCTTCTTTCGTTCAGAACACACATCAGCACAGGAAATGCTACAACTGAGGCTCAAGGCCTCATCATGCTGCTGCCTGGTTTGTCTGCAGCAATGTTGCAAAGAGTTTTCAATTCATACATCTGCGCAACTTACGCAACGTGTCAGTACACCAAATGTACACTAGTGGGGGGATTTATCAACTGCCCAGTCGATGTGCAAAACATCTGTGGCTAATAGATTGCGAAACAAAGTCACCCCCCTTCGTTGTATACTATTGGAAACTATCTGAAACTAACTTTTTGAAAGTACAGCAGTTACAAGATTTAATTTAGTAGAATCAAAGCTCAGCTAAGTTAGCTGTATCCTGCAACTGAGAGGTTGTGCATGCAGCCCCGCTCGTCAATTCACCAATCAGTGGTCTTTAAATCTAGGTGGACGTCACGTTGCTGTCGTGCCTTTGATTTGATAGACATGTACGCGACAGGGCTCTGAAACCATGTTGCTTGGTCGCAATGATGTTACAGACCGCTGGTTGTGTTGCTCACGTGCTGCAGTTGCCCGAGCATGTATAGGCCTTTATTGTTATGTCGCAAGTGACCATTATTCACTCTAGACAAGTCTGCATTTATAAATCCACGTCAGGTTAACGTGTTCACAAGGGGGCAGTATAGCGTTCCCGACCCCAAATGCATATGAACCAATAGGCAAATCCAGGTATGCTTCATTGAAAATATGTTGAATAAGCAATTTATCCATTTGAAAAATATGTTGCAGAATCATTCAAATGCACTGCTGAAAACTGAAAATACAATGTTTTGATTTTGCGGGGTGCATCCATTTTATTCTCGTGTCTGGCTATCGAAAAACAAAACATTGTGCCTGTTCCCGATTCGACCAATCAGCCTTTACTTGACGTGGTCCTCTACAGAGATGGACGCATGGTGCTTAGCTCTTGGAGGACTGCACTTCTTCACATATGCGTAGGTCAACGACTGGCAAAGGGGCGTGTACAGTCTCTGAGTAGCAATGTGGTTCTTTTTATGTTCATATGTACAGAATGCAGAAATGTGATTTGACCTTGAGGCTCAGGGCAGTAAAAGGTTGATAAGGGAAAGGTAACATTTTAAATTGTTTTGTCGCAGTCATAAGTCACATGTAACACACCCACACACAGAAACTCTGAGTGTTGTATCCCTCCCCTTGACACTCAAGCAAGTTGATGGTATACCACCTGATACCGCAGTTCCACTGGACGCTGACTCACCTCAAAACTGCCAGACAGCCACA
>OOFG01035835.1:1563-17600 GCA_900323295.1 Molva molva
GGCTCTGTGTTTCCTCCCTCAGTAGAAGAAGGCTATGATTGATTTCTCATGCCATTGCAGTAGCACAGTATTGTGTATTGGAGGGGAACATCGGTCAATTAAAGATAGTGTACAGAGGGCAGGAACACACAGTGACAGAAACAGGAAGCTGTGACTTGAATCTATAGGGGTAAAGGAGACCGATATTTTGTTGTATTGTTAAGAAAAAGAAACTCAAGCCATAATATAGAGCTGGAGACAACCACAGATGAATAAATATATATCAATGGTTCTTGGTGTTTTTTTCCATGTTCTTCATAGTAGCCAGGGATACAGAGCAAGCATTGGACAATCTGGTGGGCATTACTTAGAGCAGCAGATTATCGATAGCTTTTATAGATAAAACCACCATCTTTGCATATAATTAGGATAAATACGATGGCCCAAAAAATTAATTACGTAATGTGGATGTTTTCATTCTCAATCGATAACGTCAGTCGCTCATTTGATGATTGAATCCTCCCATTCCGAAGCGAAGACGCACTATCAGTAAATTCAAAAGGTGCAGTCACTGATTGCTCTGAAAACTGGCAGGCTCGTGGCCCCGCAGAAGACATGATTGCCCATTTCCATTTCCAAATGACAGATACAATTCTGAGCCCGCTCACAGCTCTAGTCACTCAAAGAAGAAATTATTCATTCAACGTTGATATAACTTGCTTCACCTCATTTGAACTTGGCAATTAGCAAGAAACAAACACGTTCACGTGTTCCCAGTATGTAGTCTCTTAGCAGACTCTTTTATACATGGACTTACAAAGTGACTATTATTTCAGCCACATGTAATTTATGAGCAGGTCAGGGTAAGGCATCTTCCAAAAATACCCTGCCCATTAGACTCTCCTACCCCATTAAACAAAAAAATGTTGTATACCAATCATGATAATAATTGAGAAATGATTACATTTTTTGATTAATTGTTGTGTCAACTCCGACAGATCTGTTTCAAGGGAACCTCTTGCTCTGGATACGAGGACAACACATGGGAGCACTCAGTTGGTGCTGGGACCATGGACAGACAGCTACTAACCCTGCTACCAGCTCATCAGAACTGCAGGGCAGACTCACCACTGAGGATATCACCGTTGGACGCCCAGTAGTCTGCCGCCTTGGTTGGCCTGCTGTAGTACTCATCTCTGTTTGCAGCCAAAATCAGCCTGAAGAGATGAGGAGAGATGAGAGAGAGAGAGAGAAAAAGAGAGAAAGAGAGATAGAAAGAGAAAGAGAAAGAGAAAGAGAAAGAGAAAGAGAAAGAGAAAGAGAAAGAATATCAATGGATATTACTATTTTTGCTCCATCACAGACCGTTGTTTAAACATTTTGGGTGAGGAGCTGGAGAGGCTCCACAAGGGTCACATGGTGAATCAATCATTTTGGATCCCCATCTGTCTCTATGTAGAGGCCGCTCTCACCTTCCACCCCTTCTTATCACTGCCCCCCTTATCTTTGTTCATCCTCCACCCATTATTTGTCCAAACCCTTTTGAATGTGCATACCTCGCTGGCAGTTGTCCTGCATTTGAATCCACAAACATTTCCTCACACTTTGAATAGAGCCTTAAATGTACACAACTCAATGTGAATTAAAAGTAACCCGTCTGTCATCTGAGAACTAAGTGTTGTGTCCTCCCAATCCATCTTTAAAAAGGCAGGCATTTATCCTTTCTGGGGGTCTGGGGAGTTTATAATTATGGTAATGAGCTGGCGGAAGGCCTTGGGTTGATTGATTGTTGATGCCAGAATCTCTGCAGTGACTGTCCCTGGAAGTCACGGCAGAGCTGTCGGCTGCTGCCCTCCCTCTCCGTCTCTCCCAGCCATTCAGTTAGAGCCATACTGTTCTGCCAGGAGCCTCAAAGCACAGAGTTTCAGTATTAATTTTTCTCAATAGGCCGAGTGGGCTCCAGCGGATTGGAGAAAGGAGGTGGAGGGCTGGCAGGAGGACACCGTTTGATGATGCCCACAGAGAAGAGCATCAAAGGCTGGAGACAGCTAGGAAACAGGGGCACTGAAAGCAGCTCTAAACCTCTAGACAAAGCTTACAAAGCAGAACGTGTCTGGTAAGCTTGTGGTTTGCCTAGATAAATGCAGGTCAATTCAGTGGTTGATGCATGAATGCGCAAAAATCAAGGAAAGACCATGACAATTTTTTATATACCCGGTATTGTCAAAACAGCCTTTCCAGTTGCAGCCTCTCCTTATTCAGGTGCACTCAAAAAACACACAAAGGCTCTCCTGGCCTAATGTTGAATAAACCAGGCAGAAGTCTGGTTACGGTGTTAGGTAAGAACAACAGCAGACACAAGACCATTTTAGAGATATTAATAATTGTTTGCCAACTTTCTTCCCACCATATTAGTTAAAAGGTCATCCCCATGCGACTCTAGAAGATTAGTCCAGCTACCAGAGAAGCAATAAAAAAAATCATGTGTTTTTCTTAAAATATCCTCATTCATCTTGTGCTGAGGGCACAAAACGGTCACGACTGGAGCACATGGACTCAATAAGAGATAACAGGACAGGATTCCACCGCTGGGCATCAAGGACTAAAAGCAGATTCGCACAGCATTCCAAAGTCAGACAGCCTAACCCCTGCTGTTCAATACAAGACCAATCACCAATATAAAGTACTTATCATTTGGTCCTCTAGCTAAAATGAACCAAAAAGGACCCTTTTTAGAGTGGTGCAGAAAGCAGCACTCCTTGTTCGTTATGAACTGAACCCCCAATCTGCTCCCTCCCCAGGCTTTCAACGGCTCGAGGCCAGACGGATCTGCTGGGACAAACGGAATGTAACTCGCGAGATGTCTTGTTCAATACAAGACCAATACCCACATAGTGCCAACCTAAAGTACTTGCTGTTTGGTCATCAGCTAGCAGATGGTTTTATTCACGTTGAATCATTGTTTTCAGATACACCTACTTGCTCATCATCACCCGCAGCTGCTCTCTAATGAACCACCAGAGGGTAAGCATCTTGCTAACAAGTGCCTGCCACCCTGCCGCCCCCCCACCACCCCTTGAGACTGACATGACACTGGAAATACTGAGAGAACAAACCACACATTCATTAATATCGAATATACTGAGTATTGTTTTCCAAGCCCATTGAAACACTGTCCCAAACAGATGGTGCTATTACCAATGTTTTGTCTCCCTTTAGTTTTAAATATATAGAAGTGAGATAAGCAATAAGCATTTCCTTCATTTGTCAAACAACAAAGCAATAAGCTGTATTTAACAGCTTTGTTAGCACTAACACACGGTACATTTCATCTCTCCTGAGTTCTGAGTTAGGTGCTGCGGTCCCTTGAACTCCTGATAGCCAACCCGACGTTCAGAGGACAGGGCACAGAGAGAGATGAACTGAGGCCAACCACAGAGCTGCCTCCAGGATCTCAGAGATTTAAAATGAACGTGGATGCTGACCCCGATTCTTATTAAAGGGAGATTAGATCTGAGCTTTATGAAGTTAGCCTGGTTATTCCCATTGCTCTCCGAAATCATTAGAGGCCAGTCTGCCTTTTGAGTATAGTTAGCAATATGTGCGAAAAAAATAATTGTTTAATTTGTTACAAACTGTTTCACATTCAAGCCAACTTTAAACAAGAACAATAAAACATACAAATAAATGTGTAAGAAAGCAACTACGACTGAATCTTAAAAGGGATACGCAGAGATATCTATAAACTGGCGTTTGCCTGCCTTACCCAGTTTCAGACAACTTGTTTAATTCCAAACGAAAATAGTGCAAAATGATCAGTGTGTTTGTAGACAAACTACAATCTTTTTGTGTTGTTACTGCCACTCATTTTGAATAAGCGACTATTCTGAATAAATTGGAAATCTTTGGAAAGTAATTAATAGTGTATTGCCCTCCCATTAACATTAACTAGGCTACTGTGACTCTGCAAGTCAATGGAAGCAGCTAACGGAAAGCAAATGCTAATCCAGCGGTCTCCCCTTCTGGACGCACAATTTACGAATTTGGAATTAAACTCGTCTGAATCTGGGTAAGACAGGCAAATGTCACTACATATATCTCGGCGTATCCATTTAAAGTTCATCCGATTATTTGGATTTTTGGTATGGCTACAATGTGGGTTGAATGCTACCCTTTTTTCATTCATTAACCTCTCCATCCCGAAATGGCCCGGTACATGGGTAAAGCCCCTCCCCCCTAATTGCAAATACGTCAAGGCATTTAAACACATGGGAAAGCAGTCATGTGACAAACCTCTAGATAGATTCGATTCTCAATATTTAGCCTATCATAAACATTGTTAGCTAAAAGAAAGACAATTCCAACCCCAATAAGAAGCATGTAACAACAAGAGTTAAGTCTTTCACAGCATAGCGATCTTTATTACGTCATGTGACACACAAACTATATATCATGTAGAAATCTGAGAGTCCAAGGATTCCAACAGTCCAAGCCATATCACTCTGTGACTAAAACTCGCAGAACTAGAGCCAAAAAACAATCAAGAACAAACTTCACTTTTTCTAGTTACAACCAAATATTATGTCATACCCTTGTTGTTTTTGTCATCAAAGTTGTGTTTGATCGCATAAAACCACCATAAATGGATTATCCAGTGCCTGGGCAACATTTTGTAACCTCACATGGTGTTTACAATCAATGTATAGTAGCTAAGAGAGGGTTTCACAGAAAATAGGTAAATTGCCTTCAATCAGAACACGTTCAGATTGAAGGCACTTTGTTACTGTACTTAATTACAGTTTTCAGGTATCTGTACATTACTTGAGTATTTCTTTTTCTGACAACTTTTTACTTTTACTCCCTACATTTGAACACAAATATCTGTACTTTCTACTCCTTACATTTTCAAAACAGGCTAGTTACTTTAGTTTTAATGCATTTGAGTGGAATTATCCATTATTTTTGTATTTTGCATCATTGCGCGCCTTCCCCACATCAAGACCGATTTCAACCTAAATGGATAGGACAATAACACATAGAAAAGAAGATCCCTTGGTGTATCCATCGGTGCATATCACGCATGACAGATGTAACAAGATGAAAATGACGTAAAAGACAGAGACTTCACCACGGAGAAATGGCGTCTATGGGAGAACTAGTAGCGTAGCGAGTGAGGATGGATGGAAGTGAAACAGCAAATATTGCAGACGGAGCAGATTCAGAGCAGTGACAAGACATTCCCCATCCATGGCCTTATTTAAAATTTAAGTTGTCGGCTCTATGAACGATTCTTGGCGCATGCGTTGTGTCTTGTGCCAACCCTAAATGATTTTGGTAGGCCTGTAGAGATGAGGGAATTTCTAACAAAAGAGTTTACGGCTCAATTCAGAACAGAAGTGTGTTCATGTTTTGATCATAATGTTTTGAGTTCTGTTGCTGACATTGAAAACTGATTTGCACATTGTAGCAAAGTGAATGTTCATTATTTTCAGTATATTGTTTATTTTATTTGAAGTTAGAATGGTTTAACTTTAACAGTCTTCAAATTATATTAATATGACGTGAGGGTCAGTTAGCTTTGCACAGAAACAGCCGGTAGAAATGTCAGAGGGCTACTTTTTACTTTTATTCTTTGAGTACATTTCAGCGCCTGTACTTTTTCACTTTTACTTAAGTAAAGAAGTTGAATCAGTACTTTTACCAGAGTCTTTTTTTACACAAGTATCTGTACTTTTACTTAGGTAAAGAATGTGTGTACTTTTGCCACCACTGCTCTACTTACTTTGGGTATGTTATTTTCAGAAAAAACCTGAGAAACAGACCTAGTGACGAAGAGGACAGGCAAACAGAGTAGCAGACAAATAGACCACCTGATGCAGGTGTTACAGGAGCAAAAGTATAGCCTCGTGAGACAATCCAGATATCAAGTTTGCGTTTCGCAATGAATATCAGTATGGCTTGTCTGGGGAGCAATTGAGTTCCAAATTTAGTTTTGAATGCTCTGTAGGTTGCTACCCTTTACCAGGAGGACGCTTTTTTAATTCGGCAGAACGCAGCCCTCCTTGTTAATGATGAACTGAAACCATCCCCGCTCCCTCCCAAGGCTTTCAACGGCTCGATGCCAGACTGTTCTGCTGAGACAAACGGAATGTGAACTCATGAGTTCAGGATGGTCTCACAAAGTTAGCCTAAGTGGACAGAACAGCGTAGGTAAAGACAAAGTACGATAAAAATAAATACAGAACGGATCTCTCTCTCAGTATGTACAATAATGTGCAATACAATATGTGCAATAAAGAAAATAATCCACATAAAAGGAAAGAATATGGATGATGTGTGTATAAATAAAGGTTGATGAGGTCATACCTGTAGGCATTTTTGGATGCTGGCCGTGGGTCAAACTTGAAAAAGATTATACACATGAGTGATGATGAAGGAGAGACGGCTTGTACAGTCCAGAGTTACATCCAAAGTGTGGTCATGTTCACATCTAAGAAAACAGACAAACAAGACAGGTATGATTGTGTGTAGTATGGTGGAGTTAGTATTAGTCTGTGTGTTTTAGGAGGGCCACATGACAAACTGCTAGGTATGGTGGAAGTTCAAGCCAGTCATCACAGAAAGCATAGCTTGTCTCTGAGTGTGTGTGTGTGTGTGTGTAAGTAGATAGAAAAAACAAAAAGTAGATAGACCACCCGTTAGTAGACTGGTATCACGATGTGGCTGGACCTAGCAACGATGTACAGTGGGAATCATTGGGTCGTACATGAAATGAGGCTAATCTAAATGGGGAACTCAGAAAAATGAGTAAGTTACATACTGAAACACTAGATAGGCGATAGTTAACGTAACTTAGTCATCAAACATTACCATGACAAAACGAAAGCACTTTAGAAACGTATACATCTTCATAAAATATAAATAAGATGCTATTATTTTTGGAAAAACAATTCGCTAGCTAGCAGATTGTTGTATCAACAGTATGATGTAGCGTAGCCAAAGCATCGCGCATTCACTTCAGCTCTCCAAGCAAACTGTTATTAAAAAATTGTAAGGACAACAAAGTTTGGTGTTTTGCTTAGTTTGAATATACTATTACTTTCCTTACACGTATTGAAACTACGAAGATCGTACACTCCCCGCCAGTCTCAACTTGCTGTTGACACCTGGATTGTCTGACGAGTGCAATTAAATAGTAACAACAACTCGAGCCGTCAGTCCCGTTGTCCTGCCAGTCCGGTCTTGCCAGATCTATACTACGCATGCGCCATGGCGGTCGCTTTACGGCACCTGTACACGCAAGCCTGTCAAACAAAACGTGAAACAATCAAAACAACCAACAACCTTTCAACGTGGATTTTTTGATGTTTTTTTGGCTAACATCACTGCATTTAGATCAAATGAATATTACTACTCTGGCTTTCACTCGGAACATTGGTCTTTTCTGATTTCTGTTTTCTAAAGCTCACCCTCAGCGATTAATTAACTAATTGAACCTTTCTGTTCTGCAAAGTAAAAGTATTCAGTCTAGTCCAGTGGTTCTTTGTAATCGAGACCTTTCGCTGACCCAACTCAAAAGGTCAAAACTAGATAAATACACATGCAGTAACTAAGCAAAGAGTGCCAACGCCCCCTTTATAAAAAATGATTACTGCAAGGCCATGGCCATTGGGAAACAGTGGAAAGAAAAAGTCATTAACGCTGCTTTGCTCCCAGTGTGTTTATTTAGCAAAGACAAATTAACACAAAACATCAATGTAACATATGATGGAATGAACAATGCGAAACTATTTTGAAATAATAACAAGCCATAATACTATATTTACTGATCAATATGTATTAGGTATTCACAGAGTATCTGTGGATACCTATTGTTATAATATATTTACTTTAAATTATCTTTAATTTTTTCGATAATTGCAAAATTGCCTCTGAAGAATAAAATCCCACGAATAAAATCACTGGTCAAACCTGCGAGGAAAACATTTGATGAGAGAGATGTAACCTAATTTTATTACAACCATCTAACACAGATTAAATGAGTAGAACAAAGTAGAAAAATATAAATGATTAAATAAACGATCACCAGGCTCCAGTTCAAACAAAAAACAGACATGGAGAAATCATGTTTTCCTTCTCGACCCTTGATTACGATACTCATGATTATGATGCTCAAATTAATTAAGGTGCGAAACCTTTTTCTCAGCACTGGCATCTACTGGCAGAAGCTGATATTGCATAAAACGGGTGTTTGTCAAAGTTATTAAATAGTTTTCATGTTTACATAATCAGTATTAATTTAGTTGATTTGATTCTTGTATGAAGATTATTCAGATTCAGATTACTTCATTAATCCCGGGGGAAATTGCTTAACAGGCTGCAGCTCAGTCACAAAAAATATAATGTAGCAGACACTTTCATCCAAATCGACTGACAGTGAATATAGACACATCTCATTAATAAGCAGGTAGGGGTTAGGCGTCTTTCTCAAGGAGCCTACAAGTTAGGATGTGGATATAAGGGAATGAACACACCATCTTCTGACTGCACACCGTAACCACTACACTTTACTGATAATAATGATGAATGATGGTGACAGATTCCCAGTTTCCCCTCAGTAAGTAAGAAGACAGAGTTAAGAGTAAAGAGTCTTGACTCATTACATATGGAAGTTTGGATTGTTAGACTAATGCGCAATTCAGACTGATAGTAAAGACTACTTAGTCACCTATTGTACAGTCAATCTGAATGTTTAATGCCAACCAAAAGCACTCAGACTTTAATGCTGATTTCTTAAGAATATATATACTATTTCTTTATGGAAGAGGAATTGCCCTAGACTATACAACCATTGCAAGATCAGTGGTTATCTGTGTTTACAAACCAAAATAAGATATTAACATGTCACAGACAAGCAGGAACACATTTAATTTATGCTTATATTTATTCCTGATTACAACTAGGCTATTGTAATAAATCAAACAGTTAGTTCCTAACTAATATATCACAATTTTGGTGATGGCCTATGTTTAATGCTGTAGTAATACGCAGGGCTAACGCGTAGTAGGCTAATTATGTACCCACTAAATAAATTATGATGGTAGGGTAAGGTTAAAATAAAGTGAATAAATGTAAATCACAAGAACTTAAATTAGGCCTACCAGAACATTGGAGTATTTGGTTGACATCATGGTCCCTTAGTAAAATCATGGTTGCTGTTGTTTTTCATTTGTATACGATGACTGATGTTTTCATATATTAATAAATATTATCATTAATTGTTAATAGTGTTATCAGTTGTAGCAGCTGAATTTTTAATTAGTGGTATATTGTTGGCTTACTCATGCACTGAAGAATATGGTTTATAATCTTTATAACCACTATAACAGGATTTTGTTTCTATTGGCAGTTTTGTTTCATTCTAAGATGGTGTGGTTCCATGTCGTTTTCATGTTCGGTCTGTCTACATATCCTTTACATTATTTTAGAAAAGGGTTAAATGAGCCACTAATATATGCTCTATTAGTGCCTGGTTGCTTGATTGTGAAAATAAAATTAATTTCCGTCATGACGCACTTTATTTTGAAAAAACAGCCGGATGTATCATTTTAATATCTGCTAGCCTGACATTGCGTTGTTGAGATGGTCGAGTTTCCGAAACGTGCATGTTTAAATAAGCGGTATCACTCCACACAAACTGCCATTTATGTAAAATGGTGATTTGAGTCATTTACAAAATTATATTTATATTATGTGTCCTCGTATTATGCATGTAGTGTTTAATTTCGAATATTTTAATAACAAAAAAACGTCCATAGGAATAGACCAAAACATATCCTATAATGAACACATAATCAATGATAAAACATTTCCATTATAGGCCTAACGTCACTAAGTTATTCTCCCTTTCAAACTCAGAGATGGGTGATGGGGCGGGCATATTTACCCGTCAGCGTCGCATCAACCACTGTCTTAGGTAAGAGGCTATGAATAGTAGCCTACCAATACTAGGCTTCACAATCTTGCAGTTGGAAATAAGTGAAGTGAGTAACTTTTATTCAGATGTTTTGACACTGAGACACGGCATTGAATAGGAGCCAGTAGAAGCAAATAGCCGAGCAGATCTGGAAGGTTGTAATAGTCGCTTACAGTAACGTTAGGCGACTAAGCCAACTTGCCTGCACCACGTTCAGAATATCGCTGTCCACCTGCCTGTCTGACTACAACGAGGAAAGCGACGTGCATCATGAACGGGATGCATTGAGGTATGTATATTTAAATACAGATATTTTGTATAGGGAAAATCTCTACGAATATACAATTGCACGAAACATTGTGATAATCTTGCATTTGCAAGTTGCAGGTCGTAGGCTATTGCGTGTGAGCGCAGGGTTTTAACTGCCATATCGTTTAAATTCAAGTGGTTGCAAGACAATATAAAAAAAATTGTATGTTACGTCAAAATTGCTCCAAATGAAAAGCTACCTTAAAGGAGGCGAGCCTGAGGACCGACGAGCTGTCAATCAGTTGAGCTTACTACGCTATTGTTTAACTCATCCTGTTGGAGCCTGTTTACGACGGAGGAGAACCCTATGATTTTTCTTTCAATTATATGTAGTGTAGGCTACTATTGGATATTTGTTTCACAGTTTGCCTGGATGTTGAGCCTACAATGTACCTTTGAACAATTATGGACTTTCTGGTTCATCTGTTTAATTCAGCGTTTTTTTCTATAATGCGTGCTTTGAAGCCAGACGTGAATAAGCATTGCGAGGTCCATCATTTCCTAGTTTTTATTCACAAGAGAGCCCGACGTTTTTACCCAGATGGTAATTTCTACTTTAGGGATTTTCGTGCCATTATGAGATGTCATTATTATTCGTTTTTTTATCTTTCTATTGCCCTGGATTCCCCTCGGGTTTGTTCTGCAGCATATTCTGCATAGTATTTCTGTGAAAAGCTTGTGTAATGACTTTTAAGAAGTTCAGTCGACATTGTGTGTATGTGCGTGTACACACACGGGTGCATGATTGTTAAGATTGTGCAGAAGTGATTTTCAAAGGGATTTAGTCAATGCATAGTTAGTATAAAAAAAGACAATTTTACTCTGTTGCAACCCTTTGGTCAGATATATAGAAATTGAAAGGCGTGTCGCCTATTGCAGAGGGCACTCTGCAAATCGCCCAAATGTCACCAGATATGAAATATATCTAATAAATCATATTCATATAAAAAGCCAAACTGTTTCACAAGAGCAATGATTTGGTCAAAATAAAACTGTTTCACAAGAGCAATGATTCGGTCAAAATAATTCTGTACAGTACGAGGAGAGGAAAGGGCCAATGCTCTCCTGTTTGGAGCGATGCATGTCTCTAAAAAACTACAACTCACCCCGTGCAGCATTTTCTGAGGATTCGATACAGACAGGAGAAACAACATGTATAGCCGTGTGCAGACAATCAACCCTTGTTATGGTGGTGCTGCCAGCTTCTTATGTCCTTATCAAGTGTATGTCAATATCTGCAAGATACCTGTAAACTTTATGTTTATGGTCAAGGGACTTGTTGTCTAGTCATGAATACTGTTGATAGCCACGATGTATCTGGAAAAAGTAATGCCTTCCTCCATGGAGATTCGAGAAACTCTCTTGCAAACGAAACCACTGGAGAAACGCTGGACATTCTCAGAGGAACAGAGTGCCACCCATGCTATGTAGAACAAGTTCTCATGACCTAAATACGCTCAAGTTACAAGCCCGGGATTAAGACGAATGACATTTCAGTGTAAATCCAACTAGATTCAGGCTGGGCCTTTTTTTAAACAAAGGGTGGAGATCCAAATCTAGAGGAATGGTATGCCGAAACATAAAAGTAGCTTATCTGAATGAGCACCCATCCATTCACTTTATCAATGTAATTAAGAAGTTGAAAGGAGAAAAGTGGTAGAATTAATCGAATAGTGCTTACCAATGGCTGGTGATAAGTAAATACAGCACTCATATGTCATTACCAATATAACACATTCTCTCAATTTCAACCACCAGTATTATGAATTAATGATGGCAATTCAATGAGATAAGCTAAATGTTTAGGAAAGAATATAGTGGATGTGTATGAAGGGCACACCCATCTCTTAATCATATACACTACTACTACTATAACTAAGATAAGATGTTCTGTATTAATTCCGGATGGGACCTTTTTACTACTATTACAGTTATTTGTTGTTAGCGCAGATGCTTTTATCCAAAGCGACTTACAGTCAATTTAGTAGTGATTAAGGATCAGGTAGGGGTAAGGCCGCGTGCTCAATGCAGAACGTCTTGGGGATCGAACCTAGGTCCTTTCACAGTACCGGAGAGTGAAATACCCTAACAACTAGACTTTCCTGCCCCCATTTATCTAAATTCTTGCTATATATGTATATTTGGGAGCAGGAGGTTGGGTGTAAGTGGGGTTTATCAATCCTCTCCCCTCTCATAAAATATACTCTGGCATCCTTCTTCCACCTCTTTCCCCCTTACATCCTTTTCAACGTTAATATCCACTCTTAACTCCGGTGCTCAGAGACCCCTGTCAATATCATCTCTTCCCTGTCACCGCAGCAATGACAGTGAAACAGGCTTGCAAGCTCCCAACTGTCAAGCTATAGCCAATTCTATATTGTGTTGTATGAGTTATGCCAGATTTTCTTTATATAGACTTTCCCTGGGCTATACATTTTGAATTGGAACAATGAGTGCATTGAGTAACTCGTAGAATGTAGGGGGACTTTTACTGTGAAAGACTTGTGTTAGAGGCCTGTGAGGTAGAAAAGAATTTGTGGGTTGTTAGAAGAAAGTGATAGCCTATTACTTGACTGGGGTGTGTGTGATTGGCACAATAGACTATTACACAGATGGCTGGTTTTATGACTGTTCCTCATTCCATATACAGAAACGAGACAAAACTGATGTGTGATATTGTAGTTAATTGTTGATTCACAACATACCATGCAATTTTGAGTTTCATGAGCTGATTGAATTAGAACATTTGTGACACCATTATTGCATTGAAATTTAGTATTTAGTTCTTCAACACAGTGTAATTTATAGCCTGAATTATATATAATATAATGCAAGTCTTTGTACTTGCATTATAGCATAGTATAGCCAAATGTCAAAATACTGAAAACGTTGGTATGTGAAATAATAGTCTCACAAATCAGAATTTAGGTTAACATATCAAGCCTGATGGCAGACAAGCTGCAATCTGTGTGAATGGGGCGCTTCACTTTGGCTTTAAATTGGTTTGACCAATCATGTTGCTGGGGGCGGGGATCTGCAGACGTGCATTACATGAGACAAATTACTACTAGGAAAAAACTCGGGCGTGAAACCAGACTACACTCACACTTTAGAAGATTTAACGGGACCTGTTGGCATAAGCGACGATGCTAAGACGGTGTGCATCGATTTCAAGACTCTTCTACAGTGCTATCCCCATAGTGCTGCCAGAGCTGATCGTATTGGAGGTCTAATTAAAAATATGGCCTCCGAAGTGCACGCACTTTATCCATAGCCTGTGGGAAGACAAGCGAAAAACGTCTTGTCCGGACACCAACATCCTTAGGCAAAGTGTCAGTGAAGGTTTAAAATCAAACTTGTGTAGTAGACTGTATAAATACATTTGTTAAAATCGTCTTATGAAACCTCCATCTTTCCACTTTCCAATGAAACCTTGCTGGTTTCCGGCACAGGCGTTGTGCAGTCTCCCCCCAGAAGTTTGGCTATAGCATTGTCAAACTTCTGGATCCGAGATTAGTGAAATACAGACTATCACCAAGCAAAGCTGGACCTAGGGTGAATGGCTCTTTGTGGGACTGGCACCTGCAAAGCTTCCCCCGGTCTCACTCGCACCCAACCCTGACTCTATTGATATGCTCCTCCAACCCCCACCAGGCCTTGCCTTGGCATAGTGCTGGTGAGCTGGCATCTGTTCTTCGTCAGCCCTTCTGCAGAGGAAATAGCAGCCTAACTCGGGTCTTTGTCTGGGAGCGATCAGGAGCAGGCCTACAGGTGGTGAACCTGCATTGATTGAGACTGTCAATGGGTTCATTTTGAGAAAATTAGACCACATTAGATAAACAACGATTGGGAAAGGATGGTGGTGGTCATTGTTGCTGGCACACATAGTGAATGCAGAAAAAGTCTTTAGCCTACTCTTTATCATCCACTGACTTTTGTCACCTTTCTGATGGAGTCGGGAAACCAATTATCTGTCCAGTTGTTATTACTTAATATAAAATCAAATCATTAAAATCAAATAAAATACAAAATCATTCCCTAGTCCATCTGTACATCCATCCTCAAAGACAAGGCAGTTTGCCTCTGTGATACTGTTAAACTACCCTCTGTGTCAAAATTAGTTTTAAATCGGATAGTGGTGAAATAATTCCCCTAAGCCAATCTGTTTTGGGAACCTGGGTAGAATTGTTATTAGATTGTAGGTGCCGGCCTGCGGTCCCTTAACATGTTGACTCGGCAGATAAACAGCCACTACTTAGCCCGCCTCCTTCCTCCTCTGCTCCTGTCATGGTGCCAGGGTCAGCATTAACATACAGCTTCTAGATTGAATCCCTCTATAAGTCCCCCAAACTCAACCCTTTCCAAACGTTCCCTCTGGAGACAGGGCCAGTGGAGAGACTGCATTCAGTGGACTTCCACTTAATTTGTCCTCGCAGATATCAGGAGGACATCGGTTCCAAACCTACCGCAACAACCTTTTGTTTTTTGTTTTCTTTAAGTTTCCACTGACCCACTGACCCCTCGTTAAAAGGTAGCCCATACTTAACCAATCATATGACAACCTTCACTGTCAGTCATCATTTAGATTGAAGCGTGAACTGTTTTGAAACAAACAGGGCCAGTGTATGGTCGTGTGGTAGGTGGTCTGGGATTGCTGCAGCTTTTGGGCATGCAGCGCTGGAACAGAGCTCTGCATGTATGTGGATATCTATATTTCTGCCTGTTTATCTTCTGTGTCACAACACTCCCCCCTGAACAAGAGGATTAACCCTAGCCGGCAGAGCCTTGATTATGGCCAGAGATAAGAGCTGCTTAATTGTAATCACTTGGACTACAGCCGAGGAAACACAGGAACAAGGACTCAACATAGTGCACGGCAGCTTGAACCTGTACTTTCTCTAATTGCAGAAAGCAGTCATTGGTTCTATGTCAGTACTATTCTTGTTGTATTTATTCCATTTCCATTTAGTCATTTAGTGTAGTAGATGCTTTATTCAAGGTGGCTCACAGGTGAGGCTGAGAACAATCAAATCAATATTGGAGCAACGACAACAATGTATGTGCTACACAGCCAAGTTTCTGAATAACAAACTGGGCTAGTAGCTATTAACAGAAATAATGGTTTGTAGGTTATTTTTAATTAGTATTATTTGTGAAGTGCATAGGAGTTAGTGCAACACAAAAACCAAAGTAAGATATGTTCCAAATACTACAGTATTATAATACATTATAATACACACTACACTATACTTTTCAGTAGTATTACAAAAAAAGTACACAAGTGAGTTGATGGGATGTTCCGGTAGAGGAGGGTCTTCATATGTTATTTGAAGATGGACTCTGCTGATTGTCTGGAGCTAGGTAGCTCATTCCACCTTCGAGGTACTATGCATGAAAAGAGTCTGGACTGCAAATTAGTTCAACACAGTGCCATTTGCGTTTGTTAGCGGACCAGTGTTTCATTGCTCCATGTGGCTTCTGATGCTATGCGACTTCATGTGCAGAGGTTCCTTAATCAAAGACTGTTCTGCTCTTGCAGTTGTTTGTTTTATTTACAGGTCTGTTTATTTTATTTTTTTTGATATAAGTAATTAGTTCAGTTATTTTTGCTAATCCTTTCCGTGGGGAGTTGTTACTGGGGGGGGTAAGCTGACACAAATCGAGATCCAAATGTGTAAAATAACTAGAGATTACTAGTTTGTTGTCCTGGTTCTATTTCACAGGGTCAATGGAGAAACATTTGGTCCAACTATTTTTGTAACTATATTTATTA
>OOFG01036410.1:1326-14357 GCA_900323295.1 Molva molva
TTGCATAAAATGAGCATCGATAAATTTAGCAGCGCTTACGTAACTCGCGCTCAGTTTGAATCTTTCTGATGAGGCAGAAAAAGAGTCACTCGCGCTTCGGCTCTGGGTTCCTCTGCTAATTATTTTTTGCGGTAAATCCGCAAACATGGCCTGCAGTGACAGCATCGTTTGATGGGAAGCGGGCAAGGGAGCATGCTCAAATGACACGATCTGAAGGCTGTGATGCCATTGCTGAGATGTTGAACTCAGCGCCAGTCTCTGATGGGAAGGTTATAATCTTTAGAGGAGACGCCGCTCAGCGTTACCTGCATTCAAATTACAGTAAAACCCTCCGGTGAAGACTTGTGGGAATGGGAATGTTCACAATATTAATAATGTTGTTCATATTCAAAGAACATCAGCATGAAATAGGCTACTACAAAGGCCTACTATTATCATATTTCTAATGTAAACATTGCAATGCAATAGACAATAATGTATTTGGCTAGCCTTGCCACAAATGTAGTTAATTTGGGACTTTTAACTTAGTCCAAATCATAACAAATGCATTGAACCTCAGCCTGCTCTGCAGGGTATTTTGTATAGCCTCCCAAGGTCTGAGGCTATATACACACAAATGCATTGAAGCATAGGAAGCCATATCTAATTGACGTCTGCATTCACCAAAGGGCCTATGAAGCCACTGCATTGGATTGGATGCCAATTATTTATGAATTTGTCCACTGTTTGACTCTGTAGGCCTAATCAGTACTCAACTATCAAGCCTCACCCAGAGGAGAGAGGCCTGTCAATCAAACCACAGAGGGTCTGAAACGAACATGAACAGAGAGGCACCAGTTGTAAAAGACAGCTCCTCTTCCTGTCCATGACCAATCCGCCTGTCTCAAAGGCGGTCGTTTAGCTGTTTCCATATAGCGCTCAGCTCCCCATATACTGAACATACTGAAGGGGCCGAAGACAATCTCCCCCGATTCTCCCCTGGCAAAATGACTGTTGAGCCATGGCAAATGTGGATCAGGAGAGCGGGAGAGAGAGGCTAGCGTTATGGAGGCAAACAGAATTGTGGGTAATGCAATTGCTAGTGATGAGCCTTTAGTGACCACTGTGTTCTTTTCACTCAGCATGAACTGACCTGTGAGGTTGTAGGTCCGATAGTCACTGAGCGCCACAGAGAGATGGTCCAGTGCTGTCTCACGCTGAATGGCAAAGGAGCCATTTGCTCTATTTATTATCCTGTAGAGAATGTTTAAAGGTGCAGTGTGTAGGATTTAGTGGCATCTAGCGGTGATGTTGCAGATTGCATCCAACTCAATTCTCAATTCTAATGTAATGAAAACACAACAATTCTTATTTTCATGGGATTATACACTTACATACTTTTTCTATTAAGTAATACATTCTATGTAGAATGTATTACATTCTACAATGCTACAATTCTAACGTTACATGGTAAACAAGGTTATTCTTACCGTGGGCGTCTTCCAGTCTGATCGCCGGCTTATGTGATTGGCCACCGCAGTGTGACGTTGGGTTGCATGTGACATTATTTGTATAGGACTGTGAAGTGTGTGTGGATGATGGCTAGTTAAAGCAGCCTCACCTGGCCCGAGTCAGACTGATTAGACTCTGGGGCTGGGTGAGGCTGCACACCTGTTGCACATTGAGTAATCAGTGTACACAGGCTAAACCAGCCATCACCACACACACTCGGGGAGATCTCCTGCATGGATCACCATTTGCATGTACCATTGTTGTCAAACTCTGCAATAAACCGGTTTTCAACATCTCCACCCTGTGTTCTGGTCCTGGAGGAGGTGTTGCACTGACATTGCTACAGGACATTGATTGCTTACTAATTGATTACAATAGTTATTAAGATAAGATCTACTTTATTATTCCCAGATGGTAAATTAAGGGAATTAGGGAATAGTTATTAGTAGATATTGATCCTACCAATAAGTATTATTTTCAGTTAGTATGTGAATAATGTTTTGAATTGTTGTTTTTGAATAATTCTTGAAATGATGACACATTGTTTTGTGTAAATTGATGACTCACCAAATAATTAACATATGTTAACACTATTACCCACTCTAAAGTACTGCTCTGCTGGTGCTCCAAGTAACGAGCTCCCTTTAATCCAGGATGGCCATTCCAAAGCCACTCCACCAAAACACATGACTAGCTCGATAGCTTTAGCAATAGGTCTAGCTTTGTGGAAGACTCCGGTCATTGGCAATTAGTGCACAGGCAGAGTGTGCACAGGTAGCCGGGTAGGTAGGTGGACACGCAGGTAGGCCATCCAATTATTTAATTTGATGCCGAATGAAATGATTGGACGGGCTTATTACAGGCCTGCGACAGCCATAGATGCCTGATTTCAAAAAAAAAATTTGTCATAGCAAAAAATAAATAAAATGCTTCTAAAATAAATTGCGTACCCTAGCTTTAACAAGGTTTGAGTAATTGTTTTCTTGATTTCGTAATGAAATGAGAAAAACAAAGTGTTTCTGTCCTGCCCGTTTATTTTCATTTAGTCATTTACGTGAAGTATTTTATCCAAAGCGTCTTCCAAAGCGAGGCCGACATCAAAGCATTCAATCAATATTGAAATAACGAAAGTGCTCAGCGCTGCAGGACCAGGTCCCCCCGAAACAACAAAGAACAACTAAGAAATATGCAGGCATCAGTGCATGATATGGCAGCTGGAATCACAAACAAAGGTTAGTCATTTTTCTAAACAAACTCTTAAACAACACTATAGTAGGCTCGGTGCCGTATACTTCAATTGTTCAAACATATTCAAACACAGAAGTCACAGAGGCATCCTAACAGGATTCCTAACAAGATTTCTCTGGGACTTGTGTTGTAGGACGAGTCTGAATCCATTGCTAGGCAACATATCTATCACATAACCTCTACTTGTAACCTCAGAGCTACACGACAGCGAAGACGATCAGCATGCAGGGGAAATGGTTTGTTGAGTGGTCTGCCTCGCTGTCACTTCGCTCAGACATTGTGAGAAATGTATGATGACATGATTGTTGCAATATATTCTGAGCATTGCATCAAGGGGATGGCTCTGTGTCTTAACGTGTGGCATCCATCTATCCTCTACCATGTGGCAGATATTCTACCATGTATATAGGAGACAAACAGTTGGGCCTTTTATTTGGGGATGGTACAAATACATTTCCATCAGACATTTCAATTTAATTAAACAAGGTAGATGAATTGCCAGCAACAACGCTGAGACAAATGTTTTTTTTTCCTATTCAAGCAAGTTGAGCAATTGAGAACAATTCATTACAAAAACGGAGTGAGCAGAGGGCGATATAATATCAAGCTGTGAATGAAATGAGTAAGAGTAAGCTGCTCCCAACTTCCTTGCAGGTTCTGAAGGACAAGCTGGGTTTGACATGGCGGCAGATGGACGAGAGAGCGTCTCCGAAGGACAATTAGCATGCTTGACGCGGGATGTTTCTCACCACATGTTGGGCCAGATAAAACCCATGACCTCTCTCATCAACAGATGCTGCTTCTCAATGACATGAGGTCGACCGGGCTGGCGTGACCCAGTCATCTAAGTCAACACGTACCATCGCCTTCATCAGCTAGACTCTGTTACACAGATTTGTTTTTGCTTTCCTATTGAGGCTGTTAATGGTTAGTATGTGCTAGCTTGTTGGCTTTTAGTTCATTAAGTTCAGTCAAGGATATTTATATATTGACACTCTCTCTTCTCTTATAATCCACCACGTCCTGTGCAATTTACTATCAATGCAATTGTATGCAAATATTCATCAAAAGTCTGGCGCCATAAAGTTTGTGTTAAAAAAATGATGTTTATAAATGATCCACTGTGTACTTAATCACTAATGCATAAGGTGCAGTGCAGAGCTGATGAGACGGCGGAACTGTTTTGGAGTGTGTCTAATAAGAGAGGAGAGAGAGAGAGAGAGAGAGAGAGAGAGAGAGAGAGAGAGAGAGAGAGAGACTAGGTTGCAGAACGCCTCAAGCAAACACGACCCTGACCGTCTAGAGTAGACCAAACCAAACGTCAAACATCCTCAAACCGGCGTTGTGGTCTTATAGTGCATATGGATGCATTTATAGTTTGCTTGAGGGCTAAGCTAACAACAACACATACTTTGATAGCGATTCATTTATGTATTTGTTTATGTATATATGTCCTGCGGTTTAATTCTCACGTGCACTTTTTTCTTTTTTTCTTTTTCAACATGCTCCACAAATACATTTGACCTGACCCACAGCATTGGTAGCTGAACCGCTTGTAGCTGGGGACATTTTTAACGGTGTTTACGTGCTGTGTGTGTTCACAAGGAGACAACGTCAGTGGGGGCAAAACAAGGAGCACACAGGAGATGGACGACAAGATGAGTTGATGATCTCTGGAGGGTGGGGGGGCTTAACAAAGTCACTGGGAAATATTACGTAGCGCCATTCCAATGCAACAGACCTTGGCGTAGGCCGACATAGGGTATTAAGTATTCATTTTTTCCACACCACTAAATCAAATTAACCAGAATGTATTAGATGAAAACAAATGTGTTTGTAACAATATTTAGTGATGTAGAGGGCAAAAAAGCGATTGTCGTTAATCTCATTGTATTGAGCACAAGTCAACCAAAGAGAGACTGATATGATTCACCTCTCTGAGTTCATTATTCAGTGCTGCTCATCAGGATGCAGAACTTGCCATTGTACACGTTGTACCAGTACATGTTGCATTGATTATGATTCTGTTCACACAAAAAATATTGAGAAAAACTAACCCCATAGGCCTATATCAACAAACCTATAGGCCATTTTTAATAGATTTTTAATATTTTTTATGTGGGGCTTGTGAGATTTTGTTTCAGTGTCCACCTTGACATTGAACATAGACTATAGATGCTGCATTGCTTTACCTGGGGTGAACATAACTTTAATTCACAAATTATAATTCACAAAACAGCATCAGAAGTGCACTACACACTACAGGAGAGTCGACTGGTCCTAAAAGGTTGTTTTGGTTTTTTAAATGGCTGCTTTCTGGCTTAACTTGTGCTTGCTGCTATGGATCACTAGGGAGGACAGGCTACTAGCAGAAAGTCCAGAGTATTTGGGTCCAGCCCCTCCGGCTGGTACTGTAGAAGAATTAATGTATCCTCTGCTTTATATGCAGGGACCTTCTAATGAGTTATGGACTGTGTCTGCTTTATTGAGTAATGTTGCTAAGGCCTCTTCTTCTTGCTGACTCCTAAAGAAGGGAATGTGATTTTTCACCCAAAAAGATTCCCAAATGCTACATCTGCATGGAATGAAGTGCATTCACATGCTATTAATGTTTTCCTATCTCCATAATTGCCTACACACAGTGGGATGTTTCATGTTTAGTGTTGCCAATAACAATAACTTGCCAATAACTTTTCTTTAAGGACGGCACACAAGTGTATGTCATGAACACATATCAGACATACTTTATGAATGACGTAATATAAATAGCAGGGGAGTGTACAGGGCTATTTGTGGCTTTATGTTCATTTTAGGTATAAATATGTGTCCTGGCATTGGCTAACTTTGGCTTGTGTGGACAATGGTATGCCAAAGCGTAGTACACAAGCACATTACTGTTTGTTCCTCATCTTCAGTTTTGTTTAATGTGGAACCAAACTGGTGTGATGTGATGTGAGGCTTCACGAGGCCATAGCAAGAAGCCAAAAACCAGTTCACTTTGAAAGCCACTCGTTCCGAGTATGACCACTCGGTCATATTAATCACCCAAGTATGCAGAAAAATATGAAACACTGTTCTATTCGTCATTTTACATCCAAATCGAACCAATGTAATTTCTTCTTCAGATTTTATTTTGTTGTATCTGACAACATGAAATGACTCCTGCCTTTTGTCAAGCACAAATTAGCTATTTTACTTGGAAATACATCATATTGAGGAAGTAGGAGAGGACTTGAATGCCATTTCACATTGACTGTGAGAAGATGATTTCCCAACAACACATGCAATGCAAGCAAGGAGCCAAGGAGAGGAGGAGAGATGTGTTCCAGTATTGTGATGGTGGTGATGGTGCTGGTGGTGGTATGGGGAGTGTGAGTGTGGATGCAAAGCTCCGTCTACACTGGATGCTGCTTAACGACTGTTGCTCTCTCCCATACAGAAGACTGAATAAATAGCAACGAGCTTAACAGTTCAAAACAAGCTTTTCAAAACAAGTATAGCAGTACGATGAATTGTCCACTGTATCACAGTGATGGAGCGTCTCCTCACCACATACACACACACACACACACACACACACACACACACACACACACACACACACACACACACACAAACTACTCAACGCTGAAAGACTGGATCCATCCAACAATAGTTCAGACAAGAGTTCTCGTTCTCGCTAGTCGCTGCTAACAAGGGCGTTATCTTCAAACTGCCAGGCTAACCTGTCAGCTTTACTTAGCACAGCGCCCCCGCTGCTACCTAAAGCCATGCTAACGTGCTGTTTGTGCTTCGTCGCTCAATCACTTGCAGTGTGGCCCAACAAAGCTCCAAGCGAATGATTCAAGCGGAAACACCAGCTTTTTTCCCCCTTCAACTTAGAGCATCCAATTATCTGTAATTGGCCCTTTTGCTATCAATAACCATTTTAATTATATTTTATTTCCTATTCATCTACCATATGAACTCATTATAGTTTTGGAGAGCTTCGAAGCCTGGGTTCTCGCACTCTATTACTGCAGGTAAGGGTTGTTTACCACATAACACTACTTTAATAGGAGCAAACATGCCCTGTGCTTCTGCACTGATCCACTAATATAACCCCCAGGAAATACATCTCCATCAACTCAATGATCTGTCAGATCGTTGCAAAAAACATGGCCTCTGCCTGACATTGTCTCTGTCATCAAGTCAGCCTCGCTATCTGATGCAGTCCGGGGACTTCCTTTCTTCTGTTTTTTGGGCTCTTGGCATTACCTTGCAGGGAAGACAGAGGGTCATCCCTACACACACACACACACACACACACACACACACACACCTGCATCAGTGGTCACTTGAAGGGAGTATGGCTGACCTCCTAGGGGTGTATTCATGGCTTTTGAATGGGTACCGATGGGTCTTCAGACGGCTGTAGAGGACCAAACCCTGATTTGCATTATCTGGGGCAGTATGGGCAGGGGTGAGTGGCCTGGTTTGACCTCTGTGGCAGTTAAGGGTGGCCTCCCAGTTGTTTAGGGTGATGGAGAATTTCCTACGGCAGCTTTTGATGTACCGTATTTGCCCTCCAGGGGTTTGCTGATTGGCCTTCAGCTGGGAGTAGAGTATTTGTTTTGGGAGATGAGTGTTAGGCAAATGGCCTTTCCATCTAAGTTGGGGCTGCATTGTGTTGAAGGTGGTGGTGATTCTGGGCATGCTGGCTTCCTCTAGAACGCTGATGTTTGTGTGTCTACCCTTCAACCGACCCTCAGGATTCTCCCTAAGGATCTTTGGTGGTGCTGTTCCAGGGCTCTCGGGTGCCGGCTGTAGGTGGCCCACGTTCCAGCCTCGTACAGTAGGGTGGGGAGAAAAACAGCTCTGTAGACCAATAGCTTAGTTTGAACCAAGGTTGAGACCAAGGTTGTGGTCTTCAAAAACTCTTTGAATCCTGAGCCTGGTAAAGGCTCCACTTGCACAACTCAAGTGATGATTGATCTTAGAGTCGAGGTCTACTGTTGAAAGAAGGGGAAGCTAGGGGAAGTGGTCAACATTTTCCAGCTTGGTTTCCAGCTTACTTCTTTGATAGGCTGAGTGCATGGCTGGTTGGATCGGGGTTTAGGACCTGGGTCTTCCTGGTGTTAAGGGCTAGTCCCAGGGGTCTGTAGGCTTTGGACGCATTGGAGGACTTCTGCAGAGTGTGTTGCTATGGCGTTGTCATCTTCGTACTGGAGCTCTAGGATACATGTGTGGCTGACTTTGGCCTTGGCCTTGAACGATTAAGGTTGAAAAGCCTGCCATCTATTCTGTACAGAGTAGGAATACCCAAAGGCAGCTTTGGGCCGATGAGGTGGAGAATAGCAGTGACAAATATCACAAACAGGGTGGGTGTGATAACGCTCCCATGCTTGATCCCTGACTCCATGGGGAAGGGCTCAGAGACCTGAACTAAAAAAACCTTGTATTCTGCCCCCCCTGTAGAAGATTTTTACCAAATGTGGTGAAGATTGGTTGCAAATACAATGGATTCATATGGCTGATGACATTTCAACAAACTCAAACCCCTACGAGAGTATTTCAGCAATCAGCATGAAACTTGGTATGTAGCATAAGCATAGATCGATGAAGATGACTGCCAAGTGTTTTTATATGATAGGCCACTTGACACGTATTATGTGTCAAGTTTGGTTAAGATTGATCAGGCAGATTTGCAAATTTGAATATATAGCATTAACAGCACCCCTTATGGTTGATTTAGATCTGTCATATGGATTTGAATGGAGGATCACTCCTATGTTTGCCTTCTCGAAGTGCCTTCCTCTTCCCATGGTATTAAGAGGAGCCTTTTCTTGTCCACTGGAGACTAAGGTTTCAGGGCGGCCGCTAGTATGATCTCAATTTCATTTTGAAAGCTTCATGAATAAAATTGACTTGACTGTTTGCATGTGGTTTCAAAAGCCAAAATATCCAGCTCAAAGAAGATTTCAGAAACTGCCCTCTGCTTTGAGCTCCGGCGTCGGTTTAGACATAGAATCACAGCTCATCTGAAAGCAGAGCACACAGCGAAATTTCCACTTCAGTGGAATCCCTCTCAGAAGACGTGTCACGAGGGAATCACAAATACGGCACAGTAAACCGCAAAGACAACTGACACAGACAACCTCCTTGCTTCCAGGGCTCTCACTCCAAGGAGGATCCTACATTGCCAATACGATGATACTCTATCGCTTGAAAACCTTATGTCCAACTATTTTTGGTAATTTAGTTCCTTTTAAATAACATTGGCATCAAATCATTGTTATTGGCTCAAACTATACTTCACAGTGTAAAATACTGCTTAAGCACTATGTCTGAATTTGTTTCCTTGGAAAATGGGTGAACAAACGCAAGCACTACAATAAAATATATCCCCAAAAAATAAGTTGAAAGCAGTCTCTCACATTTTTCAGTGATTACGTGACTATGTTGTTGTCAACAACAATTGAGTGTGTTTCACTGATGCAATACTAAGCAACAGAGTAACTGCATTGAAATAATTGTTGAAGGTTGTTGGTAGTCTCTCTAAGGTATTAATTTGTACGACCACAACACGACCAATGAACAGGTATGTTGATTGCAGGAAGTCTTAAATAAAGGTTTTAGGATTAACAAAACTCTGTCCAAGATATTGTTCTTCATCCACTTCCTATGAACCCCATAGTCACATTATGAGGAACTGTTATATAAAAAATAAATGTGTGGAGAGATCTGAGAACTGACTACATCTCAATGGTCATTGATCTGCTTTATGCTCCAACCATATCCCATTTGACCCATTCCACAGCCTTGCTCACACAGCCGTGTCCACTGGCCCATTATTATAAGGGTGCATCAAAGCTTACTCTGAAACACAACTGCTCCTCCTCCATCATCTGATTAGGAGCTACATGTCGTGACAGCCAGCCCACAGTCATGGTCCCCCGCAGCCCTCATCCAGGCAACATGCAACGTTCCAACAGCTTCAGTCTACGTATGTAATGTGCAATCTCATTTAGTGTATTACTAGGCCTTCATTACCAGCACTTAATTACTACCTGGTAATCAGAAGCAGTCGAGTGGTTCTGTGTAACTCATGCAATCTGGCCCGGTCGATAAGACAATTCCACACATAGTATTTCACGCATTTTCTGTAGTCCGTTGTTGTTGTTGTTTTTGTTGTTGTTGTTATCGGATGAATGCCATGTCTAACAAACTAAATCTAACAGTCAAATCGAACAAACCGAAATGCAATAGAAACATGAGCACCCTCATTCGGGCAGTCAACGCCGCATTATCGTTAATCGCTTCACCACAATGAAGTATTTCATTGTGGTGAAGCGATTAACGATAATGCGTGCCTACTTCTTTTCTGTGGACTTAATTTCCTTTGCTTCCTTTGGTCGGGGCTTAGTGCATCGTTATCAACCTGGCTTCTTAACCCCTAGTGCCTGTGTCCCATGGCATTGCTCCTGATTCAGTTGTTGTTGTTTGTCCTGGTATTTGTTTTTTTCTTTATAATCCTCGTCATCTATTTTCACCTCTTGTTCATACTTGAAAGAAGACTTGGCAGCAGAGATGGTGCTTATCTGGGCCCACCCTGATGTACCATGGTGTAGGGGTCTGTCGCCAACTACCATTCCTTACAGCCCAGCATCCATGACTGGCATGACCAGGGCCGCACCCTCATTCCAGCCATACAGTATCTCGTGAACTAATAATGGTGTTCTTAATATTGCATTGTATTATC
This sequence comes from Molva molva, assembly GCA_900323295.1. Classification (NCBI taxonomy): domain Eukaryota; kingdom Metazoa; phylum Chordata; class Actinopteri; order Gadiformes; family Lotidae; genus Molva; species Molva molva. The sequence goes on from OOFG01036410.1 coordinate 11,807, forward strand.
TTGTTTTCTGCGTATATATAACTTCCATTGTGTTCTTTGTTTTGGTGCTTAGTTTCCATGTCACCCTGCTTTCTTAACATCTACTGCTTGTGGTCCATAGGACTGTTCCTGAATCGGTCGGTGTTTTGTATTTGAGTCACTGGCTCTTTTGTTTAATACTTGTCTCATATTGTATTCTCTGCAAATTGGCTCCTCCTCTGTCTGACTAAAACCATTTCCTTGCTCTTTGCCAAAATAACATGAATGGGTTAATTATTTCAATTGGTTAGTTCTTAGCTCATGAATTCAGGGATGGGACAATGACTATTGAATATGATGTTTCAGATGAGTAATTTATGTTGTTCTGTCCTTGCACCTAACCCTTTTTTATAATAAAAAATGCCTTCACAACTGAGATCTGAGTTAGAGATTACTTCAATGCACTAATACGACTATAATAATTGTGAGCTTTGGAGTTAAAACACAAAACAACTAACAAACTACTTCCAGCATGGTTACACCTGCAAACTTGCCAGATAAGGTTATCGTACAGATTAACAACACTTCCATTCATTGCTTCTTGAAACTATTGTGGATTGTATCTGGGTTCTTTTCTGATTTTCTTTCTGTGAACATGGTGATGGAGTAATGATACTATACATTACTCACTCTATAGTTTATATCTCAGCGCACACTAAACTTGCTTGAATATATTCATCTCTATCCTCACTGTCCATTCTTTCAAATGGCCTTCTCTAACTCTAAGTGCCAGGAACAGGATGTATGAGACAGGACGGGGTTGGTCTACATTGATATGCATTGCATTTCCAAGGGTTGAGTAGCTTTGAGAACCACCCTGCGTACAGACACCATACACCAACCTGTTTCACTTTAATTTACTTTCCCCCCGCAGTTAGTCATTCTACAGTATGTATGACATGTAAATGTTAATGTGAACTTAGAAAAACAGGAAACATTCGTGAACAGGGCGTTGGGGTTTTCCAATCGTTTTGACAAGACACTGTTGTCACGCAGCATGAAATGAGGGTTAATCTGTTTTCCTCCATTGTGAATTGTATGTACTCAACATCTTTCTACCATGGATAGTACCAATAGATGAACAAGCTGTAGTTAACAAAAACCTTGTTTGCCTGGTTTTCTTGCCTTTTTCCCCCAGCTGAAGTCTATTGGATGAAATGGTTGATACAAATGCATTTTTGGATCAGTTCATTCAACACATGACCAGATCTTTTGTTTTTGTTCTTTTGAATAACGGAAAAAATGAGCTTACCATGTTGGGGAGAGACTACATTACAATATAAATAATATTATTTATCATAACTAGGCACTAAAATGTACTGGTAGAATTCACAGAATACTTGATATAAGCCTGGTTGGTGCCATGTTCCCCTGGTTACAAAAGGGCGAAGAAGAACGAGTTTAAATGAACAAGACAGGCTGACCTTTAATAAGGTACAAGCCTAAGGTCAGGCCTTACTAGCGATATGTGACATCAATCCTCACTCTGTCGATTCCAACACACTTAGCACTCTGTACGGATTCAAGACGTTTGTAAAAAGAAGAAACAAAGATAAAACTCACTCTCCTCATCTCATCTGTAAAGACATGAACACCGCACTGTCAATTAATATTGACAATCACTTCTCAGCTCGGTTTACTCTCAAACAAAGTAATTTTGTGTCCCATGACACATTTTAGCGAGATTGGTGAAGCCTCAGCAGCCACCAAGTCAATGTAATCTCGGTGGAGGCAAAAGAGTTGTAAGGTCCTACAGATAGCGCTATACTGTATTCGCCTATAGTAAGTTTGCCTCAACTACGTTCTGTGCTGTTTCAGCCACATACATTAAACAAACAATGGCGGACACCGACAGACCTGTAGAACCCGAACCTCAACTTAAACATTAAACCACAAAAATGATAAAATCGCACATAAAAAAATTGGAATATCGTATCGCAATTTTTACAGAATCGCAATTCAATCAGGAGAGACTAGTATTTAAAATGAACCACAACAGTCATTGACAACAACACATTTGGGCGATTAGACAGCATTCAATTATTCCTCATGTGGACAATGGATCCATGAAGTTTGCCAGGTATGAATTCCCCCCTGATGGTGTCTAGACGCTGGTGGTTTTTATGACTATGGATGGAATCCTTGGCCCTGGAGAATGCCAGCTCTTTCTCCTTAGACAGGTGGAGCTTAGTCCCGGAGGTGAAAGGGATGGAGGAGGGCAGCAACGAGTCTCAATGAAAACAACAGAAATAAGCATGAATGAGAGCTGTAGAGATACACCGTGCGATGGCGTGCAATTGTACTCCTATTAATGCATGAAGTCCTGATTGGTTGAGAGATGAAGGGGAGGGGCCTAAAATGTCAGCGTGGGAATTTAGAACCCAACGTAGATCGATGAGAAATAGAAGGGTAATGTTGTCTTCCTGATTTAACTTTTGCTTTAGCTACATTACAAATCGTATCAGCACTCAGAAATCGTTGTAATATTGTATCGTGAGGTCCTTGCTGATTCTGTCCACTAATTAGCGGTCCA